>JANHGC010003288.1:55280-67124 GCA_027560395.1 Boaedon fuliginosus | reverse complement strand
TGCTATCCATGTTGTAAGCCGCCCAGAGTCCTTCGGGAATTGGGCGGCATAAAAATGTAATAAATAAATAAATAAAAGCCTGCAGGGATGGAGCTCCCAGAACTTCTGGTGGCCAGTCGTCCCACTGGTTGATTGTCTTCACTGTTAGGAAGTTCCTCCTTAATTCTAGGTTAGATCTCTCCTTGGTTAGTTTCCATCCATTGTTTCTTGTCCTGCCTTCAGGTGCAGGATCCACAATCCATCTCATACGTGCTACAGTGCATGCAATGTCCCTCAACCCGTAGGGAGAGAAAACGCTGTCGAATGTCGTTTAGTTTTAATTCTGGACGAATGTCATTTAGTTTTAATTCTACTTATTATTTTACACATGTTTTTTTTTCTTTACACAGGCGACATTGCCATGACTTATTTTATACCTATTTCATCTTCTTGGTGTGGTGTGTTGTATCTATCATTTGTAAGGTGTTTCTGGCACAAATAAAGAAAGAAGATCTGCCCAGAGGGGGGTCAAGCTATGTTCCAAAGCACCCGAAGGCCAGACGAGGAAGAAGGGATGGAAACTGAGCAAGGAGAGACTCAACCTGGAGATAAGGAGAAGTTTTCCCACAGTGAGAACAATCAACCCATGGAACAGAAGTTGCCTTCAGGAGTTGTCGGAGCTTCATCCCTGGAGGCTTTCAAGACTGCCGTCTGTCAGAAATGATGTAGGGTCTCCTGCTTGGGGGCGGGGGATGGTGGACTAGATGACCTACAAGATCCCTTCCAACTCTGTGAATCCGTTAAATTTTTTACCTCTCTTTATGCCATCAACCTGATTAGGAATTGCAGTTGAATTAACCTTCGGGATGCCTGCTCGTCTCTGCCTCCTTTTTTATGCCATCTTTAGATTTTTTTTCATCAATGCAGTTCAGGATTTCTCCCTCTGCACCAAAACAGCTTTGTGGTGTGGGATTTTTATTTATTTATTTATTTATTTATTTATTTATTGATTGATTGATTGATTGATTGATTTCTCCCTCTGCACCAAAACAGCTTTGTGGTGTGGGATATTTATTTATTTATTTATTTATTTATTTATTTATTTATTTATTTATTTATTACATTTTTGTGCCGCCCAACTCCCGAAGGACTCTGGGCGGCTTACAACATGGATACAAATAGCACCCAGATTTTATATACTGCTTGTCAGAGCTTTACAACACTCCCCAAGCAGTTACAGAGTCAGCTTATTGCCCCCAAACAATCTGCCTCGAGTTCCTCTTGACTGGGGAAGAGAGGCAGGGTATAAATCTAAATAAATAAATAAATCTGGGTCCTCATTTCACCGACCTTAGAAACGATGGAAGGCTGAGTCAACCTTGATCCTGGGGATTCCATCTGACAACTTGCTGAACAAGTCAGCAGAGACTGCAGTGCTGCATTTAACCACTGCGCACCCGAGGCTCTTTTAAAATTATCACTATCGGTTCTCCCGAACCTGTCAGAACTAGGTGAATACCACCTCTGGCCTCCCCATGCAAGGCTATACAACCAAGCTTTGACTGCTTTGCAGAAGGCCAAGAGATTGGGGGAATCTCTCAACTCTGGGGACAAGATGTTCCACAGTGTAGGGGGCCTTCTTGATGACCTGTTTTCCTTGTTACCTTCTGGGAGGAGGCTTCGTGGTATCCAAAGCAGAACAACTAGTTTCAGTCACGGTCATAAGTGTGAAAAAAGATCATAAGTCACTTTTTTCAGTGCCGTTGTAACCTCGAATGGTCACTAAATGTTTTAACTTGAGGACCGCCTGTACACATAACATCCTCCCTAATTAAATGTTGATTAATAAAATTTGGCAATATTAATTTCCCACCCCTTACCAAACAGGGCAAAAGCATTTTAAACTACTCAACTACTCCATCTGTTTACCAATTGTTAGCCTGTCCTCTCTATACCGTATTAATAATAAAATAGTTAACAGGAAAAGCCATAAGAAGAGGAGCATTATATAGAAATAATAATAAAAAAAATTGATCACAATGAAAGAGAGACAAGATTAAAATTCTAAATAAATAAAAAACAACCTGTAATAAACTATTATTAGAATGAAATTGTAGAAAATTTAACATGGCTTCAATCCAAAAATCACCCCACAAAAATTAAGATATGAAATATTCTGATGGGAATGGGAGAAATCTGTCTCTCACACACTGCTGCTAAGTCATGATGGTCAGCCTTTTGCTATGAGATCCTTTCTGTCTCCCAATCTCACCTTTTAGAGTTATGAAGATATAATTGTGATCGCTCTTTTCCTGCTGCTCTTAGCACCTGGAAGGAAGAACAGGAAACAAGGGTGTATCTCGGTGCACCCGTATAACACCTATCCTCCGCGAGCTGCATTGGTTGCCAGTGGTCTTCTGGGTGAAATTCAAGGTGATAGTAACAACTTATAAAGCCCTTCATGGCTTAGGGGTTGGATACCTTCAAGACTGCCTGCTGTTACCATATGCCTCCCAGCGCCCAGTTAGATCTCATAGGGAGGGCCTGCTCCAAGTATCGTCAGCCAGGCAGTGTGGACTGGCGGGGCTGCAGGCTAGGGCCTTCTCTGTGGCAGCTCTGTCCCTATGGAATTCGCTCCCCACGGAGATTAGGACCATCCCTAGCTTGCCTATATTTCGCAAGGCAGTGAAGACCTGGCTTTGCCGGCAAGCATGGACTTAATCATCTTGTCCCCCCTGCCTCGTGTATGCTCGTGTAGTGAGCAAATGTGTTTTTGACTTTTATTATATAGGTTGATGTTTTTATTGTATTGTATTGTCGAGTTCCCCAATATGGGTGAAGAGAGGCGGGATATAAATCAAATAAATAATAAATAAAATAAATTTTTGATTTTATATTGTATGGATATGTTTTAAATTGTTGTACGGCGCCTCGAGTTCCCCTGATTGGGGAAGAGAGGCAGGATATAAATCTAATAAATAAATAAAATCACATCCAAAAATTATGAATACTATCTAACACTTATTAATGGCACTAGATGGAGGAAAGCTAAAATTAGTTATTGTACTAAGCTGAGAATCATTCTTGTGTTGTGATTAAGACAATTTCTCTGGCTGAATCTCAGTCATTAATTAAATCTGAACTTATATAAGCTCTTATGACATCTACATTATGGCAGCAACAATAATAGTGATCTATATTTTGGAGTTATTATAAAATAGAATAGAATAGAATAGAATACTTTATTGGCCAAGTGTGATTGAACACACAAGGAACGTGTCTGGTGTATATGCTCTCGGTATAGACAAGAAGAAAATAAAAATAAAATAAGATAAAATTAAATACATACATCAAGAATCATCAAGAATCATAAGAATCATAGGATATGACACTTAGTGATAGTTATAGATTATATAGATTATTAATTTATTTAAGTTTGAAAATAATACTTATCATTATTAACGAACAGCCATAAGCCATCATCCTTACTATCCCATGACTATATTCTGTTAATATAATTGCAGTTCTTAATAAGATAATTAAGACATTCAGTTATGAAATTTAAAATAGTCCTAATAAATAGTGAAAAAATAGGAGTACATTAAATATAAAGAAAACCAAATTCATGACAAGTAGAGCGATTATGTTTAAGATTTACGATGAAGACACTGAAGTGGTGAATATCTTCTACCTTCTAAGATCATCTATCAAGAGGAAAGGAACTAGCAGAAGAAATATGCTGCAGACTAGCTACTGATATAGTAGCAGTGAAGGCCTTGGAAAAGATATTCAGATGCTGGGATGTATCTTATACTCACAGAATTAGAACCATGGAAATAATATATCCCCCCATTCTCTTCTATGGAAGTGAAATTGGGACTGAAGAAGCAGGATAGAAAGAAGGTTTATGCTTTTGAACATTGGTATTGGGGTAAACTCCTGAGAATAGCACGGCCAACGATCATCAAACAAATCAACCCAGGATATCACTTGAGGCACAAATGACCAGGCTTAAATTACCAAACCTCGGACACATTATGTAAAGCCCTGGCACTCTGGAGAAAGTTCTAATGTTGGGAAAGGTAAAAGGAAAGAGAAAAAGAAGATGAAGATCAGCAGCAGGGAAGATGGATTCAATTACAGTGACAATAGGTGAAGTGTTGGAAGACATGAAGGACTAGGCTGGGGACAAATTGTCCTAGAGAAACTATCTATATGATTACAAGGAGTTGACACCAACCTGATTGCAAATAATCAAACTTGTGAATTATAAAATGTTGTAAGCCCTAGGTAGAATTTCAGAGCCATCAAATTATGGGTATGAGTCACCTAATAATCAACATGAACTGCTAGATTACTAGATTACTGGCATGATTAGATTCATCAGTTTCACTTAGTTCAAATGTGTTGGGACTCTAGTCTCCTTCACCATATGCAATATCATTTATTGGGTCATAAAAAGTAACAGTAGCTATGCTGGTGTCTCAGGAAAGGTGCGGGGGTGGGGGGGAGGAATCCACAATATAATTAACAATCTCAACCAAACCAACACAAAATAGTTTGAAAACTTTTGGAAGGATATTCCAAAAAGCAGGAAAGGTGCGGGGAAGTGGCCAGATTTGTAAGAGTGACTTTCACCAACAAAAGAAGTTTTCAGGAGGAAGAAAGAAACTCAGAGTGCCAGGAAAGAACTGAAAGGCTTAAGAACTCATTAAGATGCTGATGAAGTTTTGGCATTCTTGCAAGCAATAAATCTAATCTGCTGACAGCTGCCGACTCTTCCTCATTGGTCTTTTGTTTTTGGCAGGCTGGTCCCTGAATCTCCACGATGGCTGATCACTCGCAAAAAAGCCACGAAGGCCCTACAGATTATGCAGTCGGTTGCCAAGGAAAATGGACAATGCCTTCCAGAGCATTTTTCAGAGGTATGGACTTTAATTTAATTTGTAAAATGTAATGTTATTACGTTACAACCCAGGGTGGTGTACAATACACTAAATTTAAAGTAAAGCAACCCATGCAATAGACCAAGGGTGTCTGGAGGAAATAAACCACCATCTCACAAATCAAGCAACCCTCCTGGGGCCCACTACCCGCTCTAGCCCAAGGTCTGGGAAAAGAGCCAGAGCTTAAGGACTCGTCTAAATACAGTCAAAGTGGGAGCCAAACAGATCTTGGGGAGGGGAGCAATGCTATTCCAGAGGGCAAGTGCTATAACTGCAACAATAGCTAAAAAAATTTACCTCTGTATCTTAAAGAAAATATTCTGTAAAAACAATTCTTGCAATTTATTTAGACAAAGTCTTCATATAAACCCACAGACTAAGCCCTGGGGGTGGGGGGTTCAAAGCATAGGATCCCCTCAGCACAGGCGTCCTGTAGTCAACGCAAGAATGGCTTGTAGGTCACATGTATATGTGTTGCTAGCAGCCATCAAATTTCTTTGAGGTGTTACATCACCCACCTAGCATTTAGGAAAGACAGTTGTTTCGTGGCTCTGAATTGCCTCCCATTTCTCCTAGATTCCAGTTCAAATGGGAGGAAAAAAACGGAATGCTACTTGTAGCAGTGTTTTGATTCTTCGGTTCATGTAAGGTTCCCCTTCTCTGTCTATTGCTTCTAACCAGAGCCCATGTTCATTAACAGAGCCCCACAGTAATTTCTTCCTAGCCTTCTGGTGATGTCCTCACATGTTTTCTATACACAGCTTAAACATTGTACAATTGTAATATTAATAATATTCTCAATAGTTCTTTTCTTTCATGGTGGATTTTCTCAGTGAGATGGATTTTTCACACACACACCCCTACAGAGAGAGAGAAAGAGAGAGGGAGGGAGGGAGGGCGAGGGAGAGAGAGAGGGAGAGAGAGAGGGAGAGAGAGAAAGATTCTCAATTTTGGTGATCCAGCTTGCTTCTAAGTGCAAATAGGCAACTTCAAGAAGTCAATTTTCATTCACTCCATTGCAAGATGAAAGGATTAATATGATAGGGGTCTTTCCAATAACTACTTCTGTTTTTGCTAATATGGATGCCATTGCCAAAAACCTGATGGATTTGTTAAACCTTTCAGCAAAACATAGGCAGAGTGAATCCTTTCCCAAGGAAATGGAACCTGTCCATTTTCAGAGAAGGCACAGTGATTTAAAATTCTGTTGTTGTTTTTTAAGGAAAACATTGTTTTAGACAAAATTTAATGATTTTTCAATAAATCCTTGCAGGCATTAGGCCACAAAGGAGGCTTGACAGATTGTGAAGGAAGCATTTGCCAGTATTTCCCCACCAACAATCTCTCCCCAACAATTCTTGAACAACATTTACAAATATAATAAGTGTTATACAGCCATCACTTGTCTTGTGAGGGGGAGAAAACCCCTTCTAAATTATAGTTAGTTAGTTCTAACTATAATTTCTAACTTAGTTCTAACTTCTATAGTTCTAACTTTTATAGTATATTTTGAGCAAGCCACCATCAAAGTAAATTTTGGATTTCCCCCATTCCTAATAGTTGCATGTAGATGACATTTCAAAAGGAGAGGGTTTATGAGCCCACAATGTCTCTGATTATATCTTAGTTTATCTTGTACAGAGCACTTAATTCCTTGCTTGGAAAATGTTGTTAGTAAACTAAACTATTTGTATTTGAAAGAGAAATGGAATGGAAAATTGGTTATTTTTGCAGTCTCTTAAAACAGCAAAATTAAGTTTCAGTATGGTCCATCCCACATTTCCAAGAAGAATGTACTAAAACTTCATAAATCACTTATAAAGAGATTTCCCAACTTTTCATAACACTTGAACAGTGCTGCATGAAAGAGTCTCTTTCAACATAAATCTTATAAAAGCATTGCGTATAAATAAATACATTTGTATATGGTAAGATTCAAAATGGTGAAGAAAAATTGATGCTGGGGAGGGCCTCTATCAGTTTATACTAAATTCTATTTGTTCAACCACAATATTTTTAGAACTTTAACCTTGGCTTCCAGATTGTATTACTTTTCCTGCGTCATTAAAAAAAAATTAGTCTAAAGTTTCGAGCTAGTGTTCTCAGCCACAATCCTAATTTATTGACAGCTGCAACTGGTTAGTTTTCAGTCATATCTACATATCTAAAGTGCACCTTGGCTCTTTTCCAAAGTCCTTTTGGATACACAAGGCCAGTCATTCTTGACTCTGTGCCCAGCAAAGAGCACGATGCTTCCGGAAGTGCTAGGATGGGAACATCAAACACATTTTACATTCTGTACTCTCAGTGGAGTTTGTCCCTAAGTTATGTAGCTCAATTTCCAAAGGAAGGTTGCATTTGGGGAGACAATTACCTCCAAACAACTAGGTATAGCAAATACTTTCTAGAGCTGGGCTTGTAACAGTATAACAACAGAAAAGGGTTGTATTGTTTAGCACCATAGCATTGGCAGAAATAAGTTGGTGCATTCCTTTTGGGGAAAAATGATTTGAAAACATATTGTCAAAAAGCATAATTTAGAAGAAAATCCTCCTATGTAAGACTTGGAAGAACAGAGTAGTATGGGAGATTCCAACTTTTCATCTCCTTGGATAAAGAATACCAAGATGCCCTGATAATATCTATTTTCTGCCATGCCCCCAGGACTACATCTTCAGCTTTTTCTCTGCCTATGAACGAGATAGCCATATGTTATTTTTTGCTGTACCAGTATTGCTTTTCCCTTTATGCCAACAGTATCAAGCATCTGTAGGAAAATATATAATAGATTTTTTTTTTACTACTGGGACCTGTTGTGCCAGTTGACAAATAGTAAGTGGAATTGGGCTGGTTGCTTGGGCCATCTCATTTTGCAATTCTGTCTCTAAAGAGCTGATTAGATCTACTTTGCTGATGTTCTGTCTATTCAATAGGCAAGGCAGTTGGTGTCCCAAAGGTGGTTTCTTTCCCCAAAAGGCAACTGGGTTTTCTTGGTGTTTTCTTTGAAAACGTTTTGCTTCTCATCCAAGAAGCTTCTTCAGTTCTTGGATGAGAAGCAAAACATTTTCAAAGAAGAAGAAAAAAAAAACACCTTTGAAACAATCATGACTTGGATGAGAATCTCCACAGACAAGACAATAGATTCTTCAACTCAGTGCCACCTACTAGTTTAGTGCCAGGAAAAAATAGTGACACAGTGGTATGATGTCTCCATAGTGTCTCATATTGAACAGGAGAAATTGTTATTTGTTGTCTATATAAAAAAAGAGATGAAAGAATTCTTGAGGATAAGTGCTGCACAACTTTGTGAGTTGTGTGTTGAAATCCACATGTATTCAAGTGGCCAAGGTTGGGAAACATTGCTTTGGAGTATAGCTTTAAGTTGGTCTAAGTATTTATAAGCATCGTACATTGATTGGAATATAAACAATAGAAAGTTAGAAATTAAATATCTATCTACTTTTTGCAAGCAACTCAGGTTTTTTTTTTTATTCTTTTGTAACATTACATAAAGAGTACAGAGAAGACTTTAGTATTAAGGTCAAAGATCAAAACTAATTCAGTGCATTTTGCAACTGTTTATCAATGTTGGGCTTAGCAATTGCACAGTTTAAGCAACCGTGAGTTCATGACATTTTAAACATGACATTTTAAAAGTCATGTTTAACCTTAATACAAAAGTTTTCCCTCTCATCTTTAAGATTTATCAAAGTCACCACAATGTTAAGAATTACTATTTTTTTATTGTATAAACAAAAAAATAAAATGTATAAAATGTAGCTGGCTAGTTTGTGTTCAATCTGTTCTGCAAACTTTATAATCATTAAGTAAAGTTCATTCCCACCTGGTAATTGTTAGCTGTAAACTAAAAATAAGAGTCACTTTGGGATAGTGAGATGGATGGCATTTACATTTAATAAATAATAGGGTAGGGTAGGATAGGGTTGGATAGAACAGAACAGAACAGAACAGAATAGAATAGAATACATTGGGCTGAACATGGACGCAGCCATGTAGTTTAGGGAAGAAACAAACAACATGGAAAGGAAAAAAAGATAAAAATATTAAGATGAAATGTGTTGGCTTATTAACAACTCTTTGGTCATCCCTCTTGCCAATTTGCCTTTTGTTTTTAAAATTAAAACTAGTGTATTTCAAAATGAGAACACTTTCCCCCAAAACCGTTTCTTCACTGTTATTGGGAATGTATATGAACTCTGCCTCTCTTACTTCTTAGATTACGGTCTCTGATGAGGAAGTGAGCAACCCTTCTCTGTTTGATCTGGTTCGAACGCCGCAGATGAGAAAATTCACTTTGATCCTCATGTATGCCTGGTAAGCATCTTGCAGCTGCACTGCTGCTATGCCTGTCATGTTTGATATTTCCCAGGCAATCCTGGAGGCCCCACCGTTTCTTCTTTTTGTCTTGCTCTTCAAGGTTCACCAGCGCAATAGTTTACCAAGGGCTTGTGTTGCGCCTGGGACTCATAGAAGGGAATCTGTATTTAGAGTTCTTCATCTCTGCGGTGATAGAATTGCCTTCAGCTTTCTTAATCTTAGCCACCATTGACCGAGTTGGCCGGCGCCCTCTCTTTGCCTCAGGAACCCTCGTGGCTGGGGCCGCGTGCTTAATCACAGCATGTTTACCAAAAGGTAACTAGATGGCTTCATTTTCTTTTCCTTTTCCCTTTGTCTCTCAATTTAAGTACAAAGATGGCTTTTTAACTGCAGGTTCAAATACTTCAGTCTGGTGAAATAAGATAGTGTGATACTCTTTCAAAAGAAATGCACTGCTTTTTAGAACATGATGGAAAAATACAGGTAGTCCTCAACTTACGACCACAATTGACCCCAAAATTTATGTGAGAAATTTGTTAAGGGAGTTTTGCCCCATTTTACAACTTTTTCTTGTGAAGTGAATCACTGCAGTTGTTAAATTATTAACATGTTCATTAAGTGAATCTGGCATGAAAAATGATCATAAATCCCTTTTCCCAGTGCCGTTGAAACTTTGAATATTCACTAAATGAACTGCTGTAAGTTGAGGACTACCTGTAATATAAGAGTTTGCAGCATTCAGCAATGACACATAAGGCTCTTCTACACCCAGCGTTGATGCCAATCTAGCCTTGAAACCTGTTACTTGTCCTCCTTCAGTAGCTCAGTTGATTGTCTATGGCTAAAATTCTCCTTTTGCACTTTGTGATTCATATTGGATTTAGAATGACTTTATTGTCACTTTGAATGTACACTAATCAGCATACATTAAAATGAAATTTTGTTGCATACAGCTCTCAAAGGGTCACCACCTCCAATATACACTACATAAACATAACAAAATAAATAAATAAATAAAAATTATGCACATTCTCACATATATTATGGGTGATTCCATGACAACTGACATAGTTTCCAACAGTGCCTGATTGCAAGTCTTGATATTTGTATTTGTTGTATGATGAATAACAAGAGTACATGTTTAAGTGATAATATTACTGTGAAGCACTGTAACATAAAATAATGAGAAATCAATGAAGGTCACAGGCCTTGTTTCCCAAGTTTCTCACAGTTTCCCAAGACTTTTGCTTCAGTCTTATCCAGAGTCAATTTTCATTAATTCACCATTTATCTAAGCATGGACGCTGTGTAAGCACGGAAGGATATGATTTGCCAGTCATTTATAATCTGAGTTCTCAACTCAGGCTTCTGAGAACACTTATCAGCTGATTCTTCATCAACTTATGATCCTGATCAAAGTACAGGCAGTTCTTTACTTACAACAGTTCACTTAGTGTCTGTTCAAAGTTTTAAAAAAATAACTTATGACCATTTTTTACACTTATGACCATTGCAGTATCTCCATGGTTACATGATTTTCATTCGGATGCTTGACAACTGATTCACATTTATGATGGTTGCTGTGACCCGGAGTCATGTGAGCCCCCTTTTGTGACCGTCTGACAAACAAAGTCAATGGGGAAGTCAGACTCACTTAACAACAGTGTTACTAATTTAACTGCAGTGATTCATTTAACAAATGTGGAAAGAAAAGTTGTAAAATGGAGCAAACTCACTGAACAAATGTCTCACTTAGCCACATAAATTTTGTGCTCAATTGTGGTCGTTTCTCGAGGATTACTGAGACTCGGCATGTGTGAATAAGATGGTGCCGCAATTTTCGGGCTGTTTGCTGGCTCTCCTTTGTTCTCCGGGTGAGGTCCTAGGGCGCCAGTTATCCTCCTGGAACCCTCGGAGGGTTGTGGGAACCCCCGAGGGACCCATGGGTGCTAGTGGTACCGTGGTTTGCTGCAGTGGGACTGGAGGGGCGGTATCGGGCAGCGCAGGCATTGGTGTTGGCGGCGTTTGGCATCTGCCAATGCAGACGGCTGGAGGAGCTCAGACGGCTGGAGGAGCTAAGCTGAATTCGGTCCGAAGAGGTCCAGTTCAGCCTGGGGAGATCTGTCACTGCCTTTGCTGTCTCACGGTCGCCGCTGGTGCTGTAGCCCCTTGTTGTCACCGTCGCTGCTGCTGTGGCTCTGGATGTCCCAGGACTACTGCCCCTACTGCCTCTTTTGTCTGCCTCTGGGTCCACTTCTATATCAGTGTGGATTCTACTGCTGTTGCCGCTATGAGAGGGTGGCTTTCAGACTGTGGGACTGGAGACTCTGGTTGGCCATTGTCTCCCCTGTTTGTGACCACCACCATAGCCGCTGCCACCGTGAGAGGGTGGCTTGGGAAAGCCTTGGCGTTTCAGGCTGGTGACTGCGGATGTCAGCTAACCATCATTAATGCCTGCTATGGAAGTGCTGGAAGAGGCCTAGGGCCTAGATTGGGCCTCATGGTCTCTAGTACTGGAGAGAGACAGGTGAGGTGAGAGTCAACTTTAACATGCTTGAGGACAGAATGGGATACGGGTGGG
>JANHGC010003287.1:115569-125886 GCA_027560395.1 Boaedon fuliginosus | reverse complement strand
AGAACCGCACTGAAATTTCTGAATCAATCGCGAGCAGCGCGCGTTTGACAGCGGCTTGGAAAGCGCGCCCACAAAGCGGCTAACCAGCGAACCGGTAGGAACCCACCCCTGAGGTTTACGCATGCGCAGTGCAGGTTTGGCGTTGCCCCCAAATATGTTCATGACCCCCATAGTGCTGATCTTACTATGGAAAAGTATGTATGTGCCAAGTTTGGGTGAGATTGGTTGCGCAGTATAGGTTTGTATAGAGCACATACACACACACATCCCAACCACATTTCTGTTTTATATATATACTGTAGCTTAGTTGACTAATTTAAATTATATTAATTGATGTTTTATTAATGTTGTAAGCTGCCTTGGGAGAATTATCTCATCTTATAAATGTTTATCAACTTCTTTAGTAGACTTCAAGCCGATGGAAATGTGGTGCACAAAACCAGTGGGAGACACAGATTTCTGCAGACATAGGTAACCCAAGGTTGCCGTAGGTGGCTTGTTTCTCATGCTAAAACTGTCTACAAATGAAGCCAGCTCAATCATGGATCTTTGAAGACCTCCCTTCGCCAATTCCTCCTGAGACTTTCCCCAATATCCATCACTAGGTTAGTGAAAAGAATTTAAAAACCCATCTAGTTTTACCAGTCTTCTTGCCTATGGAAGAAACCAGCAAAAAAGAATTATAGGAAAACAGAAAGCAAAACTAACTCAAATTCTGCAAAAGGGAAACTCACTCATTGTTCACACGAACTATTTCTAAATCATATTTAACAGATGCGTAGAGACATGCCAACAAGGATTCTCATTTTGATGCAGATTCCCAGTGCTGGGGTTTGTTTTTTTTTTCAGTTTTATCCTACTTATTTTCTAAAGAAATTAAATTTACCATGACTGGTAATCTGCTAAGCATGCCTGCACATCCTATTCCTCTGTGACATTTTTTTTTCAGAGTTGTGGTAGAAGCATATTAGTTCCATCATCAGCAACTGAGCTCTCCTGTCCAGTTTCAAATATGAGAATGTCATTGCTCACTGAAATATACAATAGCTTGCCAGAAGCTAGGAAAATGCCATGTAACCTCTATATCTGCTTAGCCAAGCACTTCTCCCGCATTAACATTTGGATTCTAAGCACGCCTTCTACTTTGCTTAACCTACATAGGTGGACAAGTACATACAATAAAGCTCTTCTTAAAACCTTCTCCTTCGGGATAAACTTTTGGCAAACTTTTGGCAAAACAACAATGTGGATGCCCAACAGATGGGAATGAATCTGGAAATGATATAGATTATGTGTCAATTTCAAAAAGTGTCTACTAGGTGATTAAATAATATTAAAATCCATGAGATGTGAGATCCTTCTGGCCCACCCAGTTGAATTGCCCCATCTCTGTTTTCTTTCTAGAGTGGGATTCCGCTGTTGGAAAGTGATGTTGCTATAGGCCAGGAGTGTCAAACTCTATTTCATTGAGGGCCACATCAGGGTTGTGTGTTTGACCTCAGGGAGCTGGGGTAGGTATGGCCAGGATGGACATGGCCAGCTCAATATCACTTGTATTGGGGTGTCTGTGGTGGCCCAAGATCTCTGCCAGGGCAAATGGGCTCAAGAGCTCCATTTTCGGCTGTGACGGCTTTCTGCAACCCTCTGCCAGTGAAAACAGGAGGGCTGCATGTGGCCCTCCTGGGCTCTGTTTTTGCTGGCAGAGGCACCATGGACCAATCCGTCACTGTTTCCAGGGCAGCTGTGTGGGCCAGATCTAAGCACCCCTTGGGCTGCATCCGGCCCACAGGCCTTGAATTTGACACACCTGCTATAGATAACATGAGGAAATTAATAACAATGGGTAATTCCCCATGAATGTTATAGTCTCTGGGACACACTCAAGGGAAAATAGAATTGCAGCCAAATATTTCTATTTAAAATGTACATTTTGCATTTTCTTTAAGAGAAAGATTGCATGGGAGCAGTATTAAATCAGTGG
Organism: Boaedon fuliginosus; assembly: GCA_027560395.1. NCBI lineage: Eukaryota > Metazoa > Chordata > Lepidosauria > Squamata > Lamprophiidae > Boaedon > Boaedon fuliginosus. Next base: position 123,905 of record JANHGC010003287.1, on the reverse strand, counting down.
ATAACTAACGTTCCAATCCATGCTTTAGCTCAAGAGGTAGGAATTGAACCAATTCACATTAAAATTCTTAAACGTGACCTGCCACTTGCATCTCAAGCTAAGCAACAACTAAACAAACTTGGTTCAAACCTACAATGCCTTGACTAAAGGGCGAATATTTGCGAGCTGCCCTTGTGTTACTTCACAGCAGCTTTGTTCATTCCACCCTTGCAATAATAAACATTTCAGAATCCATACACTATGACCTACTCAACATTTCACATTATGTGAGAAAGCTTTGGTGTTAGGAAGAATTAAAGAGAGGATGTGATTGGCAAACATATTTAACCCTGCACAACCTTTTCAATTTAATAGTGGTCCTGGCAGCATTAAAAGCAGATCTCAGGAGCATTACAGTGATATATTAAAAGCTTCAGAGAATTCATAATGGTAAAGAGATGACTGTTTCCTCCTTTCCTCTTGGAAACACTGCCCATTAGGATATACGACAACATGTAATCAAAGTAAATGAAAGTAAAATATTGCCTTTTCTTTTTTTTTTAATCTGAGGTCAAATGAATTTCCTGTATGCCTCCCTGATTCTAGAAAAGTATCACTTGGAACTTTTAATTATTTCATTGAAGATTTTGGATGATAATACACCAAATCCACATATTTTTATACAACGATGTAGGGATCAGCTGCATGCTTATAGCTTACAAAGAAAAATGTCTGCATAATTATTTCCGAATGTGCAGAATAAAAAAAAGAGGCCAATGGATTAGTAAACTAAGTTCTGGTTTAAAATTTTACAAGCAAGAGATAAATTTGCTTTACAACCTCAGTTATGGATGGAACTGATCCAATTTACTTTGAATTACAACGTAAAAAGGAATGGGGTGTGTTGCATGTTAGTTTCTATGTGGTTCCCCCTTCCCCAAATATTCCTACAGTAATACAGGTACTCCTCCACTTACAACAGTTCATTTAGTGATCGTTCGAAGTTATAAAGGTAAAGGTTCCCTTCGCACATACATGCTACTCAGTTCCCAACTCTATGGGCAATGCTCATCTGTTTCAAAGCCAAAGAGCAGCGCTGTCCGAAGATGTCTCCATGGTCATGTGGTCAGCATGACTATACGCTGAAGGTGCACGGAACCCTGTTACCTTCCCACCAACGGTGGTCCCTATTTTTCTACTTGCATTTTTACATGCTTTCGAACTGCTAGGTTGGCAGAAGCTGGGACAAGTAACGGGAGCTCACTCCGTTACGTGGCACTAGGGATTCGAACCGCCGAACTGCTGACCTTTCTGATTGACAAGCTCAGCGTCTCTTACCCACTGAGCCAACATGAAATGACCATAGCAGTGTTTTTTCAAACTTGGCAATTTTTAAGATGTCTGAATTACAGCTAATGCATTGAAAGGATAGAGAAAAATGTAGCTATCGTTAAGTAGGGGTGGAATTTTGTATCCTGCTTTTGAATGGAAAATGAAAATCCATTTAAATATATTAATTGGCATTCATATCAACTTGTCTTAGTAGAGATTGAGGCAACCATTCTCTAGCCAAATATGGTTCACTGAATTTCCTGAGATTTTCTTTCAAAGAATCATAGCTAGCTTCTTCGTTGCATTGCGAAGAACATAATGATAGATCCTTGTTGTGGTTGTGTATAAGTTGGTAGAGAAAACCCAAGTAAGTAGACAAACATTACAGATCCACTAAGAAAAAGTATGTGTTCAGAAGATGATTGTGGCTTTTTTGAAAACAAAGGCAAGATTAGATAAAATTAGCCCATACTATACTAAGATTTTATCTGTTATTACATATGGAAGCACAAAATTTCAGCTTTGACACATAAAGTTGAATGTGAACCAGTACAAAGAATTGTATGCAAATGAACTCTGGAAAAGAATGGAAATGTGTGGCCAAGTTTCTTAGGAGTTGAAATTTCTTTCACAGACCCTTCAGATCCTATAAACGAAAATTGATTTACAACTGGACACTGAGACGTACCAAATGACTGTATTGATCTAATCTTTCTGCAGTTCATTGGATATAAAGAGAGCCACCTCTCTATGTTTCTCTCTTGTGTCAGTCACTGGGGTTTTAATTTGATGTGTGTAATTAACCCTTCACGTCTAATCATTTTCCAGTGCAGTTGTTGAGCTTTCCCACAATGTCCGCATTAGGGCTGTGCAGAGATCTGCTTCCAAGTGTAAAATATGACTATTTCTTTTTTAAAAAAAATGGTCTCTTCCTGGACTCTTGTGGCTATCTTTTGCAGCTGAAATGAGATCTTAGGAAGAGATACTTCGCTTTAAGGCATTTACCACAGATGCAACATGCATGCCCAAACATGCTCCAAATCACATTCTGTCCTTTGTATCTAGATTGCTGCATTACCTTAATCCATTTTATTTCTTGGGTACAAATTGGGGATGCTGTATTTGTGGGGGGTGGGGGAGAAATTGCTGGTCCTCTGTGGAAGAAATTATTAGCAAGGAAAGTATGTTTCCTAAAATCAGAAAGTAGAAGAGCTGTGGTACAACAGAAGAAGTTAAGAAATTTGGTCTGCTGTGCTTACATTACAATAATAGAAGGTCCATTTAAAACCGAACATCTGCCATAGATTAACAAGAGTGTGGAAGAACACATCACCTTACTTTCCTGTTGAAACGCCTCATTTATTTCCAAAGTATACGGCTTGGCCTTGATACATCTGAATCCCGTTTCCTATCATTTATGAATCAGAGTTACTTTGAAAAAGGCAGAGTCCAGTTTTGCACAAACAGATCTTGTCTCCTACTTAATTCTATCTTACACAAGTGAGGACTAAGCCCGAAAATTGCAAGTTCAAATTCTGTCAAAAATCAGAAACTACAACTAGTGTCTTCCAAACAAACCAGGATATGGAAAACAATTTTAAACTACTGTATTTTTGGAGTATAAGATGCACCAGAGTATAAGACGCACATTAGTTTTGTGGGACCAAAACAAGAAAACAAAAATCTTGGTGATTCACTTGCTTTCATTCATGCTCTCTTTTGTGCCATACTCTTTTTCTTTCTTTCTCTGTCTCTCTGTATCTCTCTCTTTTTCTGTCTATCATTCACACACACACTCTCTCTCCCTCTCTCTCTCTCTCTCTCTATGTCTCTTCTGGAGGTGGGGAGATGAAAAATGGGCCCGTTTTTGGCCTCTTGGGGCATCTGCATGCCCTGGGAACTCACTCACCCCAGAAGCATTCTAGAGTCCAAAACTGGCCGTTTTTTTGGCTAAAACCAGGCCATTTTCATCGATTTTTTTGCCTCACAGGGCCTGCGGTGTGTGTGTGTGTGTGTGTGTGAACAGCAGGAAGCAAAAAATGGGCAAAAACCGGGCCATTTTTGCTCGTTTTTTCCCTCCTGGGGCATCTGCATGCCCTGCTGTTCACTTCCCCCACCCCTAGAGGCATTTTTTGGCCAAAAAATGGGGCTCTTTTGGCCTCTAGAATGCTTTGGGGGGGGGGAGTGAGTTCCCAGGGCATGCAGATGCCAAAGGAGGAAAAAAACAACAACAAGAGAAAATGGCCCATTTTTTGGCCTCCTGAGACCTCCGTACCTTGCATTTTCGGCTTCCTATACTCAACATTTGGAGTATGAGATGTACCCAGGTTTTCATCCTCTTTTAGGGAGGAAAAAAGTGTATCTTATACTCTGAAATGTATGGTACTATGAATCACACATTGCTTACCGTATATAAACCGTGGCTGAATGAGTGCTAAAAATACCCTTTTAGTCAAACCATGTGCTGATGCTATGTGAAATTGTAGCTGTGCATGGAATTAGCTTTAAAGAAGATTATATAAATATATGCTAGTTATTTTCTTTTGTAGGCGTTGCATTTGCCTTCTTCACCTTTGGTAAAGTTTCAATGTCAATTTTCATCATCAATAATAAGTAGAAGTTTTAATCATTAAATGCACTGGAATACCATGACAAAGCTAATTCTATTTATCTTAGTATCCTTCCTTTAACCTCAGTTTTTGTTAGGAAACAGTGCTCTAACTGTTAATTGCCGCCTTGAGTTCTCCTGGGAGGGGTGAAGAGAGGCGGGGTATAAATCCAATAAATAAATAAATAAATAAATTGTTAAAATATGTAGGAGTTCTCTTCATGATTTTATAGATACATCCATACTGTTTTCTGGGCAACAGTATGGGAAGTCATTTGACATTACTTTCTTCCAGGATATCTTTTGACAACCAGTCCAGCCTACAGCTTTGGTAGTCTCCCATTCATGTTCTCACCAATCCAGGCTGTGTTTAAGTTCTAAGCTCAGCGTGTCTATGAGTTTTGCAATCATCCAGGTCATAGTTGTCTCAGAGGTACTTTTACCAAAAGGAAACTGGACTTTCTAGTTATTTGTCTTTGAAAATGTTTTGCTTCTCATACAAGAAACTTCTTCAGTGCTGACCTCAGACAAGGTCACCCTAAGGCTGCAACCTGTTGAGGAATTGCACTCATTGTTTGACTGACAGCAAAATGTTTAATGTAAGTCTGCTCTAAACTAACTTTCACTGAATCCAGTGGGATTTACTTTTGACTAAATACAGGTAGGTTTGAAGGTTTAGTAGCCTCTGGGGTCTTTATATATTCCTGAAATGTTTGAAGGGACAGGCAAGGCTTTCCTAGACAATAGTAAGAAGCCCAGTGATCCAAGTTTGATCAAAACTCTAAAAATGCTTTAGCTTTCTATTCCAATTTCTGCAGTTCACAGATAATAAAGCAATGGGATTATTACATTCATCAATAGAATACACATCTTTCAGCCAGAGTAATACACCTAATAAGAATCTGAACCAGCATGTCTTCAATGACCTCTGTTGACTTTATCAGAACCTGTCTCGTTTTTGTGAAGCAGAACAAATGACTTGCATGATGTATTCATCGGGTGATAAAAACACCAATTGCCATGGATAAACTTAACCTGGGTGTTTAGAATCCTTAATTCCCCTTTCCTGTAAGATTCATTGTTGACAGGAATGCCTGCTGCTGAGACAGTGTGACTTCCAGACAGGCTAGTTGAAATAGAGAAAATACGGAGTGTGTGTGATGGGTATGTAGTCTGTGGTTAAGATAAGTGGAACATAAAGCTATTCATGAATGAATAATTTCATTTACATTATAATTGCATAATATATATCATAATTTAATGGGAGATACTTACAATTTCTGGACCCCTTACAGCGTAGCCAGGATACCAAGGTTCTTTAGATCTTGTCAAACTCCTAGCTTGCTTCACCAATGGTTCCCTGTATGCATATCCATTGGTTAGTTATACAGGAATGTATGGTTTGTTTCCACTGAACATTCTCTATGTTGAACTCTGTGGGCTGCCTTGATTTTTATATGTGGTAGATACTGAGTGTTATAAGACGTTATAAGACGAGTGTTACTTGTCTTATAAAAGAAAGCAGTCTATAGTACTTTCTACAATATAATGAAGAATTATTTTAGTTTGTAGTGTTTCGCAATGAATCATTACCAGGTTAAGACAGAAAGAAGCTGATATGAGTGAAATGCTGTAATGAGTGAAGCATTTAATGAGTGAAATGCTGTACTTGATAGGTTCTTAGAGAGTTTGTCTTTCCATTTTCCTTCTCCCTTCATTTATTTATTTATCTTTATTTGTGATAGCCATGTGACGTCACCTTTAGCATTCACTCTAACCTCTCACTCAGAACTCTGGCTAGCTTATATAAGTAGATTGGAATTGTTTGTTGCCATAGTTATAGATATAATAGTTGAATGAAAAACTATGCTTCCATCTCTATAACTTTAATTTAAATGGGGATACTTTAATAATAAAATGGAAAGATAATTGTTGAAATGGGTTCCTCTCTTTATAGAATCATTCACAATGGCAAGCTTCTTATAGTTTTCAGGAAAAAATCCAGAGGTGAGCTGCTGGAGGTTCTCAGGGGTTTGGGAGTCCCTCTTGCTAAGAGTCTACCCAGTTCAGAGAACCCGCAAATCCTACTCCTGGTTGGCCCTATCCAACCCACCCCTCCCCTCCCAGGAGTCGCTATACAGCCCATTTTGGATTCCAGGTAAGTGCAGGGCCCAGGTGTACGGTAAGCTTGGGGACGGCAAAAAATGGGCCAACCAGAAGTACTGGAAGTCCAAAAACAGGCCTATTTCTGGATTCTGGAGGGCCTCTGGAGCCCGGGGGGGGGGGGTGTTTTGGCCCCGGTGCCCAGGGCGGGTGAAACCCCCCCTCGCTGCGGTGCAGGAGGCTGAGTAGGCCATGCCCATCATGGCCATACCCACCCAGCAACTGGGCAGAGAACCCCTTGCTAAAAAATTTGCACCCCACCCCTGAAAAAAATCCATAATTTATATCTTCAACAAACCCCTGACAATCCTTTTCACTGCTTCACCAGAGCTAAATAGATATCCACAATGGTATTCTTTCAATTAGGAGAAAAAGTGTAAGTTGCATGACACCAAGTTCAGACTTTATAATACGTTGAGAGATCTAACTTTCCAATTGCCTCTTGGATGACACATGTAGAATGGAGCCCGGTGTCATCATGTTGCAGCAAAAATTTCCTTCTACTGGTCTGAGCAGTGCTTAACTTTTGTTTCAAAGGGTTGAGTACTGAACTTCAGTTTTGCAACAACCTCATTTCAAAGATCATTTGGAGGCATTATTTTCATCTGGGCTATTAATATAACTATCTAATTGTATGGTTTAACCTACCTTGTTATTAGCATATATTAATTTAAAAAGGATGCATAGCTCCTGATTTCCTAAATTTTCTACTTTAAAAAAAATCTACTATGCTAAGACCATTTGGATGCAAAATATTTCCATGTGTCAATTTTTGTGGAAATTGAGCTGCAAGGGCTTTCATCCCCATACCTTCCTCTTCCTTCTTCTTTAAACATTTTCTTTAGCACCATGAAGAATTAACGTTTTACATATTCCTTTAGTATGATTTGTGAACACCTCCCACAGTCCCTCTGTGAGAGAGTTGGGTGATTCTTAAATGAGATAAATGAATGAATAATTTTTGTACATATTTATTTTCTGAAGGTCCTTTCAGTGCATGCCAGCAATGCATGCCAGCACATGTTAGGTAGCTGTGATCCTAAGCCAACATTTCCATTTTCCTTAAAGACTTGGAAAGCTACAGCACCCCAGTAGAAGTCAAGGTTACCAGACTAACTTGGAGAATTAAAATGTTGGGTACCAGCTTCCCATTAGCAATGTAGTGTGCAGCCACTTTCAATTATGGTTGAAGGAGGCAAAAAGTTGATGGGGGTAATTCTAGCATTTTAGGAACCGAGGAGCTGTTGAGTTCAGGACTCATGAATACAACCGATTCTTTTGAGAATTTTTAATATGAAGAAATATTGCCACATTTATTTGTAAGGAAGAGGACCCCAAAATGAAGATGAACATTGAAGGAAAATTAAACAAAGAAGTTGTAAACAAAGAAGTCCCCCCCCCCGGAAGAATGATTGCTTGTGTGGTATATGTTTGGAGCTAATTGATGATTTTATTGTTTTTTACGATGTTTTATTGCTGTATTTTAACTTTGTTGTAAGCCGCCTCAAGTTCCCCTTGACTGGGGAAGAGAGGCAGGGTATAAATCTAATCTAATAAAATAAAATAAAATAAAATAAAATAAAATAAAATAAATAAATAAACCCAGACAAAAATTACATGCAGTGCCAGCTGTGTTTATCCCAGTCTGCAAATTCAATCAGAAATCAGTCCTAGTGTTTGCTTCTTTGCCTACTGTACCTTCCAAGGAGAAAACCATACTCCCATCAACACTGGCAGGGCAAGCTACTGAATATGAACAGGGAGCAAACCTCACATTCACTAACACTGATAATGTTACTTAGACAGGTAATGAAACATCTGCAAGCAAACAACCAAGCTCAGAGAGCACCAAAGACTCCACAGTTTTCTTCTGTTTTGGCTAATATTAGTCCTTCAGTTGAGCACAATGGAAAAGTGGCATTTGCTGGACATAGTGCTCCTGCTAGGCTAAGAAAAGCCTGCCCAAAATCTTGTGCTGTTCATTGAAGCATGTAGCATTCAAAGCTGACAAAGTCATTAGCAAACCTGCTCCCAGTGGGATCAATTTGGCTCAGGGTTGGATTATGTAGCAATGGCAATTACAATGGCTAATGGGGTTTGGTTTTGCTGGTGCTGCCAGTGCTTTTCACTTCTTGCTTACCCTTGTCTTTGCATTCTTTACTTGGCATCCTGGGGACAATATTTATTTATTTATTTATTTATTTATTAGATTTGTACCCCGCCTCTCTTCACCCAAGGGGAACTCGAGGCGGCA
>JANHGC010003287.1:43780-56484 GCA_027560395.1 Boaedon fuliginosus | reverse complement strand
GCCCCTCCAACCCCACCCTGCCCTCCCAAGATACTCCATGCACCCTGTTTTGGATCTTAGGTAAGTGCAGGGCCTGCATGGAGGCTCGGGGAGAGTGAAAAATGGGCCTCCTGGAAGTTCTGGAAGTCTGGAAATGAGCCTGTTTCCGGTTTCCAGAGTGCCTCTCAAGCCTGGGGGAGGCCGTTTTCACCCTCCCAGAGGCTCCAGGAAAGCCTCTGGAACCCAGGGAGGGCAAAAACGCCCCACCCCCGCCATGGTGCAGGAGGCTGGCTAGGTCATACCCATAATGGCCATGCCCACCCAGCAACAGAGAACCGCTTGCTAAAATTTTTGCAGCCCACCCCTGCTCATGTCTCCTGCTCAATGAGCATAACCCCCAAGGGCTAATCAATAAATAAAGAATAGTGATGGCTAGCAGAGCCTTTTGTACAGCTTTGTGTGGTGCTCCTGTTGTTCATGTTTCTGGATCGGCAATCACTCATACCCTAGCCATTGGGCTACTATAATGAGCTCTGCATGGGGGTGCCATTGAAGCACACCTGAAGTTTCAACTAGTGCAGAATGCAGCAGTCCAAACAGTTATGTGTGCTTCCAGAACAATGTATGATACACTTCTGCCCCACAAGCTGCATTGGCTGCCAATTTGCATCCCTGTCCTATTCAAAATGTTAGTTTTAACCTTTAAAGCTCTTCATGACATGGGAGTGGGTTGTCCTTGTCCCAATTTTATCAGTGTAGCCCATTAGATTTGTCAGTAAAGACATGCTATGGGCCCTATCTCCCAGGAAATTACATTTGATGGGTCCCAGGTGACAGTTTCCTCTGCCATGGTGTTTGCCTTATGGAACATTCTTCCCTCAGAAATTAGATTAACGCTGTCCCTTTTGACATTTCAGAAGTCCAGCAAGAATTGGTTATGTTACCAAACTGGGGTTCCCAGGGAACTGAAGATATGCTTAGATGACTCCATTGGTGACGTGGATATTCTCATTCTCTCTATGCTTGGGGTTTGTATATTTTGCTTTTAATAATATTTATCTTTTAATAGTGATTCTTATGTTTTTATCCTGATTGTTTTATATATGTGTTGTCATATGGATTAATAATGCATTAGGGTTCTGCTTTTAAATTTAGAAATTAAAAAATGTGGCTCAAAGAAATAAAGAACTAGATTTTATATCTTTCTTAAGCATTCTCTCTCTCTCTCTCTCTCTCTCTCTCTCCCCCCCCTCCTTCCGTCTCTCCCCATGTGGTTGCTTCATTTGTGGTAAATTTGTTCTTACATTCTTATGGAAAGGCAGTGAGAACAGCTTTGAAATCTCTGGGCAATTTAACTTTATGAATATACCAATAGATTGTTTTCTTTTGATGGACATTACAAGTTGTTATTCTTCAAGTAAATAAAACATTTTGCTTATTTATTTAGTTTACATAGCATCTATGTCATGCAAACATAACACAAAGGAGAAAAATAGGCAACTGCAGGTCCCTGAAGAATCCGTTATCCATGTTACGTTTTCTTCCATTCCATCAAACAATGAAGCAGTAACAAGTGTAATGATTCCCCATTATAGGCTATGCATGGATACTTTTTTAAAATCAAATGTAGCCATTTCACTTGAATCATCTGGTCTTCAAATGTTGGCTCACAAAATGAAAAGTATATGCACATGTGTACACACACACACACACACACACACACACACACACACACACTCAAAATTCCAGTCTGAACTGAATTGGATTCATTTGCCCAGGTTTACTATGTACGTCTTTTAAGAATTAAAAGATTAATTTTATTCATATTGAGTGTAGCACTTTTACTATGTAGCAGTAAAAGTGCTACTCTCAATATGCCAGCAAATTTGGAAAACAGTGGCCACAGGACTGGAAAAGGTCAGTTTACATTCCAATTCCAAAGAAGGGCAATGTCAAAGAATGTTCAAACTACCACACCATTGCACTCATTTCACATGCTAGCAAAGTTATGCTCAAAATCCTACAAGCTAGACTCCAGCAGTATGTGGACCGAGAACTTCCAGAAGTACAGGTAGGATTTTGAAGAGGCAGAAGAACTGGAGATCAAATTGCCAACAGACGCTGGATCATGGAGAAAGCTAGGGAGTTCCAGAAAAACATCTACTTCTGCTTCATTGACTATGCTAAAGTCAATGAACAACAAATTGTGGCAAGTTCTTAAGAAGATGGGAGTATCAGACCATCTTATTTGTCCCTTGAGAAACAGGCTGTGGAATAAAACAAAGCCTTCAGCTAAGTTTAAGTCCTATTATGGATCTCCTCAGATGGCTACTATGAATATAAAGTATTAGAAGAGATGACCCAGATGTAATAGTCAGTGTTTAATCCATCTTAATTGCCATAACTACTACTTGTAAGAAAAGGGATACTTATCCTAATTGAAACTCCAATTTCATATAAGTCCAGTAGATATATTTTACTTCTATTTTAAACATGTTTCAGTTTACATCTAGTAAAAAGGAATTTGATGGGATTTAGGCATAAATAAAATTTCAGGGGATGGTTTATAGGAAAAATACAAACCATAGATCATTTCATAGGTTTCCTAAGAACTGTGATGCACATTTAATGTAACAGTGAATTACGTCTTAGTTCACTTGACAGAATCTGATATGATATGATTACCAAGACTTTCATTTGGGACTTAGAATAGTCAAAATTGCAATACATATTGACTCCAATTCTAGAACTGCCAAATTTCCAAGATTAATTTTATTCATTGAATCACCTGGTCAGCTGCTTGTATATGTATAGGGTACAGAAGTTCATTTTATACCATGAAAAAGTTAAAGTAAATTATGACATTCCAACAATGCAACTGTTTTTTAAAAATTAAGAATGAAAAAGGTAGAATTTGTGCATGCAATGCTGCAAGTGATTCAAGATTCATAAAATGGCATTTGTCTGTTTCTGGAATTTTTTGACATTAAAAATGAAACTGCTTGCTGACTTTTAGAAATGCAGTTCACATTCATTTATGTAACTTGCTCCCTGCCGTGCAGATGTCAAGGAGAAGACAGAAATGTAGGACTGAAAGAATGTAGGACTGACAGATTGCTTCACATCCAGCCTTCTAAACCAATAAAACTTTAGGAGGAAATGCTAAGCATCAGCGTCTTACTGAGGTCCAAAGAGACATCAAGAAGACTAAAGAACTCACCTTCAAGTGTACTTTTTTTTTTGACAAAGAATAAATATCAACACACAGATGGTTCAATTTAAAAAAGCCACACGGTAAGCTACATAGGAGAAAGATCCTGCCACCCAGAATGATCACAGTCTAGTTTAGATGAAGATTAATTGTCACTTTCTAATATGCTAATTAGGTTAGCTTTTAGCATGCAAGCAATGCCTGTTCAGCATTCTACTGAGGTGTTCCTAAATGCTTTTAGATTTTGAACAATTCTAATTGCTACTTCTGTCCTAATCTCATAGATGGCTATCCCTAGAGAAAACCCTATAGAGGATTAGGACTGAAATGCAAAATCTGTTCCAGGCTGATTTTGAGCAAAATGTAGAACCTGCAAATGGTTTCATGTCCTCCTTTAATGCTAGTCTTCTGTTTGATGACAAAAAAAAAAGAATATTTTAACTACAATATAGAAATGTGTTATATATTTGACAATGAATGGCTTGAAAAAAATATGCAGAACAATATTATAGTATAATTAAAAGTCAGCTGAAACATGAACAGTAAAAATAAACAGATGTTAATGTAGAATTAATAGCAATCACGGACATGTTCCAAAAGTGCTTTTTCAAGAGGCAACTGGACTTTCTTGGTTTTTTTAAAAGATGTTTCGCTTCTCATCCAAGAAGATTCTTCAGCTCTGACTAGATGGTGTGAAATGGAAGGATTTATATTCCTTGCAGGCAGCTGGTCATTTGCATTCTTTTAAAGTGTCATTGAAGACATTTGGAGATTTGTCGGTGTCCTTAGTCACCTGAATAGTGCAAATGGGTGTGGAGCCTTCTTGGAACTGCTTGTGCAACCTGTGTTGTGCAGCTGTACTTTCTGCAGGATGTTTTCTGCTCTGTCTCAGTTCACTGTTGAACACAGGCACAGCCTGTTGAGGATGAGTCTGTGTGGTCTGCATTTCAAATTGAGGCACAAATGGTTCCTTTAGTCTGCAATTTTTCTGGAAATTGCAGACTACAGAAGCCATTTGTGCTTCAGTTTGAGATGGACATGAATTGAAATGAATTGGTTTGAAATACAATCCAAACCCAGATGAAAATATTTAAAATGCCTCTCCATCTTATCACCTGTGATTAAAGGTTGTTATTGTTTTGCTGCAATTGGGACCTGTCGTGCTACAGGCTTAGACTAGAGGGATCGAGTATGTGGGTGAATGATCTAGGAGGAGTTATGAATAAAATATCAGGTACCTCAGGTATTTATATTTACAGGTATTTATATTTGTACATGCAGAGAGAAGGAATCATTTGGGATTTAGCTGCTATTGGAAAATGACTAACTGGAGAGGAAGAAATTGCTTCAATTGATTACCTGGATTGAATGATAAGACTGAGCTATGCTAGAGTGGTAGTGATTGGTGGTAATTATCTGCCAGTCTGCCCCTGGGTCATATTTTATTTTACTGTAGGGTGGGTGTTGATTTTAGTTAAATAGAAACTGGGAGGGATTCTTCCACTCCTACTATTCCTTTTCCTTCAAACTGGCTCCCTTTAGTTTAAAACATTGCTCCCCTAAAGCACCTTTCCCCACAATATTGGGGAAATCACCCTTCCAATTAGTTTTTGAGACCCTGAGGATGCTATTGCACTGCATGACCTGGAGAGCCTTTAGTCAGTGTCAGCAGGTCTGCCAGTTGTAGCCGTCCCTGGATAAAACAACAAGGACAGCAACTCATCATTTCATATTTAAACTATTGCAATTTGCTTTATGTGGAGTCAAAGGACTTGGAAGCTCCAGTTGGCACAGATGGAACTGCCAACTTACTATTAGCCAATTTAGCAGAATAATACCATTTTGTGGGAATTCAGTGGGGTTTTGGGCCAGATATGAGGAGCGGATGATTACCTATAAGGTGTCATGGCCCCGTTGGAGCCTGTGTCTGAGGAGGAGGATGAGACGGAGCTAGGGCCAATGGAGGAACAACTGGAGGAGCAAGAGAGGCAGGCCGGGGTCCCTTGGGCCTAGGAAGGGTTGCCAGTGAGGGAGAGGGGGTGTAGGAGGATCAGGCAAGGGAGGGACCACAGGGCAGGCAGCGGAGCAGAGGAGTGATGAAGCTCCAGAGACAGTCAATTACCTCCCCCCGATCCCTGAGCACAGAGAATGGAGATGAGGCTGGATCAACACAAGGCAACCTGACAACCTTGCTCCTCTTCACAAGGCTTACCTGGCTAATGAGATTTAAAGAGATGCTGTTGGGAGGGGCGTTTGTCGGGGATAAATGTTGCTTTTTCCAGTCTCACATGCTATTACCAACTGGATACTTTGCTGTGCCTGCCTTGTTTACTTAGTTTGCTGTGCTGGCCTGGCCACTTGCAAAGTCACAGTGACAGAGTTATACTCTGGGTGGTGCTGCAGTCCAAGGGAACTCTTTCTGTGACAAGGACTCTCTGAAACCAAATTCCTAGAATTATGGCTGCTCTCAGAATTGTGCTGCTCCTCCGGACTAATAGCAGCCCGGACCTATTGGAGGTGCATATTTAGAGATTGGCTCCTGGACTTGCAGTGAATGGTGGGACTTTTGGGGGAAAGTTGGAACAATAAAGGGGAGTTAAGCCTTTGTTCCAACTCTGTTGTTTCCGTGCCCAGTCCCCGGTCATCACATAAAGCTATATGGATTGGATTCTGGTTACTTCTGTAATCATTATCTCCATGTTGAACCAGCCCACCCTACAAAATCTAATAGGGAAAGGATGCTTTGGGTGTCCACCCCATGAGCCTTTGGAAACCAGGGACCTTGAGCAGGGGTGGGCTTCAAAAAAAAATAGCAATCGGTTCTCTGCCCGGTTGCTGGGTGGGCATGGCCTAATCGGCCTCTTCCACCATGGCATAGGGGTGTTTTTGCTTTCCTCGAGCCTCCAGGAGGGCGAAAACAGCCTCTCCGGGCTCCGGAGGGGCTCCAGAGGCCAGAAATGGGCCCATTTCCGGCCTTCCAGAATTTCCAGGAGGCCTGTTTTTCACCCTCCCTGGGCTTCAGAGGCTTTCCTCGAGCATCCAGGAGGGCAAAAACGGCATCTCTGGGCTCTGGAGGCCCATTTTTCACCCTCCCCGAGCCTTCATGCAGGCCCTGCACTTATCTGAGATCCAAAACAGGCCATGTGGAGACTCCTGGGAGGGGTGGGGTGGGTGGGCAGTGCCAGTCGGTCATCAGAACTACTGGTTTGGTGAACCAGATGTAAAATTAGCAGCCGGTTTGCCTGAACTGGTGCGAACTGGTAGCAGCCCTGGTCTTGAGAATGATCTTGGGCACTGTTGATGCAGTCCATGGTACATATTGCCTTAATGGCATATTTGATTTGCCTACTTGATTACGTTGGCTTGATCTGTTAGTACTGTACTTCAATGCAAAAAAGATGGTTTCCTGAACAGATATGTGGGTAAAACCCATGATCCTTCTTTCTTCTGTGTGCTATGAAGTACTGGTGATATAATCTACATTTAGGAGTAGGCAGAAATGGATTTTTAACATTAAAAATGTTTCCTGGAATGGGGGTGCATTCATGGTCTTTACCTTTAATACTGAAAAACTGAGGTAGAAAGAGTGAGTCGATGTTCTTGATTGTCTGCAAAGTTAGTCTTGGAACAGGATTTTTGTTTGTCCTGAGTGGCCTGATCGAAATTATTTTTTTTTTTACCAGGAAGTCCTTCTGCCTATTTGTCTACCACTTCTCATATTCCCTTCAATTAAAAAAAATCATATTTCTTCTGGACAAATGGCTGCTCTTTGTTTAAAAAAAAACTAGTGTAAGGGCACCAAATTTGGACTGCAAAAATCTAAATGACCATTGGATGGCAACATGTAATTATGTAGTAGTAATTCACTGTTTCCATGACCTGAACTTCTGAGTCAGCCAAAGCTAAATTGTTTCCAGTCCAAAATCTTTGCCAGAACTTTTGGAACACGATATTAGTTGCAAATTCAAAACTAAACATATTTTCTGTTTTGGACAAATACTTCTCCCAAAGTTTTGAGATCAGAGGAGCAAGGAGCTTCATAGAACCTCCTGCAATAAGGAGCTTGCAAAAATCAGATTTTCCTGGTCTGAAGTTGGGCTTCTTCTTCTTTGTCTTCTCAAGAATGTTAGATGGATTTGGGAAAACAAAAAAATGGATTTAACTTTTCATGTTAGCCAATCAGAACAATAGCATCATTGTAAAATATTCCATCATGATATAATACTATCTGAAAAAAATGTTGTTTAAAAATATGGTATCTCCATGTGATGAATTCTATCCCCAATTGTTTATTTAAGTTGCATCACATCAGAGATCAGAATTTCTACAGTTGTGTAATTACCTGATGGTATCAATGAATGCAAATATGATTGCATAGAACTCAGGTATAAATTTTAAATAAACTATCTTTATTTATGTATTTATGTATTTATGTATTTATTTATTTATTAGATTTATACCCCGCCTCTCTTTCTTGGTCAAGGGGAACTTGAGGCGGCTTACAACAATTAAAATACAGTGAAGTAGTACAATATATTAAAATTCCAAAACACAATCACACACCAACCAATACACTCTTCCAAGGAGGGGACTCAATTCCAAGCCCGCCGACAGAGCCAGGTCTTGGTAGCTCTGTGGAAGGCCAACAGATTAGGGATGATTCTTATCTCTACCGGTAGTTGGTTCCAAAGGGCCAGCACCGCCACAGAGAAGGCCTTAGCTCAGGGACCCACCAGCTGAGATTGTTTAGCTGACGGGACCCATAACAGGCCAACTCTGTGGGATCTAACTGGGCACTGGGAGGCATAAGGTAGCAGAAGATGGTCTCAAAAGTACCCCGCTCCTAAGCCATGAAGGGTTTTAAAAGTTGTCACTACACCTTAAATTGCACCTGGAAGACCACTGTGAGCCACAGTGATCACTGTAAGCAGCTTGTGGAGGACAGGTGTTATATGGGTGCACTGAGGTACACCCCTAATCACTTGCGTGGCTGCATTCTGGACCAGTTGAAGTCTCCAAGTGCTCTTAAAGGGCAGTCCCATGTAGAGCGCATTTCAGTAATCTAATCAAGAGGTGACAATTGGGAGGCCATCACCACAGACAAATGGGTAAGGGACACAACACTTTGGGGTTATTCCCTGGAGCTTTGACGCCTTCCCAGGGACAGATACATTCAGGTAAAAAGGTCCAGATGCCCCATCAAGCATCTTCGCATCCGCTCAGCCATTTTATACCTCCTATCCATTAGTGGGGGATGGGAGTGTACTCACATTTCTTCACCATACCAAAGAAATCAGGGGACACAATGTCAATTTTGGACCTGAAGTAGCTCAACCGGTGGCTGACCCATCCACACTTCAAGATGGAGACCCTCCGTTCCATCCTGGGCTCCATCCAGAGGGGGGACTACATATCTTCTCTGGATCTCCAAGAAGCGTACCTACATATCCCCATTCTGAGCACATACCGCTGACTTCTCAGGTTCTTCTACGACGGCTCCCATTGTTCTTTTGCTACCTTACAGAAGACCATTCTTGCAATCATTTGCACTCAATTCCTCAGTTCTGTTCATAATCTCAACAAACAAGGATTTTAGACTTTACTAAGGATGAATCAGAACACCTTGAGTTCTCTTGATTTCATACCATTTTGGTTTTTAAAAAAGCTTTTGTTAGTAATTGTTTTACTTTCTAGTTTGTTTTAACTGTGATTCAATTGTATATTGTGCTATGTACTTACCTTGGAAAACTCTTGTGCAAAGGTTTACTCTCAAAGGTGTTATACAAATAGTGTTTAGTGAAGGTACACTCTGAAAAGTAAATTTGCTTAATAACTATACCAATAATGAACATCTTTTCAAATTTAAAAGGCAGTGAAACAGAAACTCTCTGGAAAGCTTATTAAAACTCAGAGCATTTGTTCCCTTTACAAACTTTACAGTTTCTTCTTTGCCATGTGGGACACTAACAAACTCTTTCTACTGAGTTGTTCATGAATTATTAAGAGAAGATTTAGGATGTAAAAGTATTCCTGAGCAGCAAGCATAAGAAAAGTATATCAGAACAACTATAATTATCTTTTATATTCAATGTTATTTCAAAGTGGTGCTTTTCATTTTCAGACAGATTTGTCATGGCAGCAATTCTTTACAACGCTGCCCAGATTGTTCTATTTTTGGGAGGGGGGCAAGGGGGTAGGAAGAGGAGAAGGCTTTTCTCATAAAAGGCTGAGTGAGATAACACAAAGAAAAGATGGCTTGTCAGGAAAATTGATGGGAGGAAGAACATTCTGCTTTTCCATTTCACCAAACTCAGGACAAACAAAGTGGCCGGTCAGTTACTTAAACATTTTCTGTTTTTCTGATGTTTCCAAGTGCTTTGGGCAAAGTGAATCAAATTAATTACATATTACACTCAGCATCAGATTGACAGGGAAAATCTCCTCAAGCAGGGATCAATAAGGAGCGGAGTTGCCTGCGCAGAGGAATCGCCAGCACGGATTTTTGCATTTAAAGTTTAGTCAAAGAATCTGTGTGAAGCAAAACACGCAATTTAGGTTCTCACCTGAACCATTCTCTCTCCATAATGAGGGGAACACATTTCAGGTTTTAAGCCATGGAAGGACTGATGCTTTCTTTGCATTGTGTTATAGCCCAAATAAAGCTCATCTTTATTTTGTCCCATGCAAGCACCAGCGTTCAGAATACAAAGTGTTACCGCTCTCACTTCCATGTTCTTCTCTCTACATATTCTTTTCACTGAGCAATCAGCCTGCTAACACTTTCCCAATCGTTTCACTGTCTTTTCCTACTTACATATCATTTGGTCTCAACAGATAAAGGCTGAACTGTGTGTCCTAGACTTTGCATACTGTAATTGTGTCCTAATAAATATACTGATTCAGCCCCAATTCTGCTTCAGGCATTATTTCCTTGTTATTTCTTCCCCAATCCTGCTCTGAATTTTCTCTTTCTTCACTGATTCCCTTGTTAATATTAATCACCACAGCACTATATGTGAGCAAAATCAAGATTAGGCAGCAGTGATTACGTGCAAAACTCCCCCATCATTTGAAATAAGGCAGGGGTCTACTGAAGGGGAAAAAAATCTCTCACACCCACCAGTTCTGTGATTTAGATCAAAATATATAAAGCAGAGAAATGGGCCCAGGAAATTACCATGACATATTAACAAAGCATTTAGAAATAGGGTTTCCATATGTATCAGCATGTGGACTTCCATGTCACACATTAGATATATGATTACTTTTTAACATATGAATTTGATAGTTCTTGGTATACATTTGGGGTAATCTATAATGCAGCAATGATTCTATTTGTTTGAGAAGCAGATTATCAGAGGACAGCTAAGAACAGGCTGGAAGTTGGACTATAACTTGAGGAGATATTAGGCCAGTCACAAATTGCCAGTGGAATATTCACATTGGAATAGCATGAGCTGGAATTGCCATAAAATTTGTACTAGGAAATGAGTAAAAAAAAATATTGCGGAAATTATTTATCTCAATGCTATAAATACATTTTTCATTTTGATGAGTTCAACATGGAAAGACAACTATTATCATTCATCAGGCAATTGTTCAACAGTAAGAACCAACTATAGCAGCCAACCAGTAGTACAAACGCCATAGAGATTCCATCTAGATTTGTCCCCATGGCACTTCTGTAATGTTATATGAATTTGATGGAATTCTGTAGTGAGCCTTTGGTAATCTTGGAAATTCAAAAAAACCCCTGATTTTATAGGATTCTAAATATCAAAGATGTCAAAGCTGTCCTGTTGTAACAGCTACCCTTATCATTGCAGGGGAAAAGAGGAACTGTGCAAGAAGAATAAATATGCAGTCCTTTCCTATTGCCTTCTGGGTGGAATACAATCTTAAAAATTTCATTTTGCCACATTTACCTATGTGGCTTAATAAAGCTAAGGCTTTAGAAGACAATTTTTTTTAAAAAAATAACCATCCAAAGCTGTGATTGAACAGCAAGAGTAGCTCCATATATCCATCCATTAATATTTGTTGTCCATTCCTTTTTGTGATTATAGGCAGTTTCCAAAAAATATTATTTAAAATTCAGTGTTCAATTTAGCCCTTTCTTCTGGTATGTTCTCCATGTAGTTTGCACATCCCATCAAATATTGCAGCTGAGCAAAAAACATTAACACTCAGTATCAATACATAAGGAATAAAGGATAGTAAAAAGTATATGTGAGTGCATGCATATGTATGTGTATATGCAGCACACACATAGAAATTAACATATAAACAACGGAGAATAAAATAATAAAAGATTATTAAAGGTTAAAGGAATTTGGGAAGTCTGAGTTTGGATCTGTTCACCCATTGTCATCTTGGTACTTCCTCCCTTAATTCTGGATTCTGGAGATGCTTAAACTGTATATGTTTCTAGGAGATTCTGAATTACAACTGACTTACCAACTGAATTACAATGAATTGTATCCTTCCAAGATCATATTCTATTTCGTTCTTCAAAACATAAACCTTCTCTGGGGTAGCTGCTGATTTGTGAACCACTCTTCCTTTAGAAGTAAATGCAGCCTCCTCTTTTTTTGGCATTCTGGAAACTAATTAAAACTGTCATTTCAATGAGCTTTCAAGCCCAGTGGATTGTTAGAGGACCTTTATCTTGAGCTTTGATCAGATTTTATTGTCTTTTTTTCTATTGTTTCATATTTCATTTTTCTTATTGTTGGCTGTCCACTATCCTTTGGGATGGGGCAAGTTGCAAGTACTCTGAATAAATATATAAAATGTCTAAGGACAATGTGGAAATAGCACAATAAAGTTTGCAGATATAATAATAATGTATAGGCCAGTTTTTAAAAATATATATTTATTCAATTTAGACTTCACCCACCTCTAATTGACTCTCGGGTGGTTCACAAATATTTTTCCTAAAATTAATATAAGACTATGGGGAATGGCAAATATAAACCAGGAGTCACATTTAAATATTCTGATCCAGAATTTCTCTCTATGCAGGAAAATTTTAGTTGCTATGATGGAAACATATAATCATGCTGATTGGTTATCATTAAATTAAAACGATTTTTAAAAATCCTAAAATTTCAGATGTGATCCACAGAATCTAAATATACCTGGGCATTAAAATGTCATGCACAATATAAACAACTGTGTTCAGAGATGGGCTCCAAAAATTTTAGCTATGAGTTTTCTGCCTGGTTACTGGGTGGGCGTGGCCATGGTGGGCGTGGCATAGTCAGCCTCCTGCACCACAGTGGGGGGGCATTTTCACCCTCCCCGGGCTCTGGAGGCTTTCCTTGAGCCTCCAGGAGGGTTGAAACAGGCTCCCCTGGGCTCTGGAGGCCCTCTGGAGGCTGGAAATGTGTGCCCATTTCTGTACTTATGGAATTTCCAGGAGGCCCATTTTGCACTGACCTGGCATCCAAATTGGGCCATGTGGTGACTCCTGGGAGGGGCGGGGTGAGGTGGGAGGGGTGGGGCAGAGAGG
>JANHGC010003287.1:26549-37648 GCA_027560395.1 Boaedon fuliginosus | reverse complement strand
TATAAGCCGAGGGTGACTTTTTCAGCATATTTTGGGTGCTGAAAAACTAGGCTTATACTCGAGTATATACAGTAGTTTCCATCCATTGTTTCTTGCCTTGCCTTCTGGTGCTTTGGAAAATAAGTTGACCCCCCTCTTCTTTGGGGCAGCCCCTAAAATACTGGAATACTGCTGCCATGACACCCCCTGTCCTTCTTTTCTCTAGACTGGCCATACCCAATTCTTGCAACCATTCTTCATATGTTTTCATCTCCAGCTTGTTAATCATCTTAGCTGCTCTTCTCTGCCCTTTTTCCATCTTTTTTGTAACGTGGTGACCAAAACTTGTTTTGTGTACTTTGCTATACATTGTTAGGAGATCAGACAATATCAAGTACAAGGTTCAGGTTGGGGTTCTGTGTAAGCTTAAGCCTGATAGGCCTTATTTTTGTTAGGCTTCTCTGAGGATGAAGGCTAGAAATTCTGCAATCATTGTTATTGATCTACTCATTCACCAATTCTACAACAGCTTTACAGGTCCATAAAGGAGTGAAAAAACACCAAGTTGTTTCGTACTAGTTTTATTGGTCTAAGACAGCCTTTCTCAAACTTTGTTGGTTCACCGCCCCATTTAGAAAAAATTGAATGCTTAACGCCCCCTGCCAAGCCCCACCCCCAGGGAGGGGGGGGTGAGATGCCCAAGCCCCACCCCCAGGGCAAGAGGGGATGAGCTGCCCAAGCCCTGCCCCCGGAATGCCCCACCCCTTGCCTAGGGCACTGCTGGGGGTTGTGCCTGCCCTGAGTAATGGTGAGGACATAGAGGACAGGAATACAAACTAAACTAGTAACAGAATAAGTTTTAATGAGCTGGCTGAATCCTCTGCCACCCACCGATTGGCTCCTGGAGCCCCCTAATTTCATGTGGAGCTTCCAACGCCCCCTTGGACTGCTCCATCGCCCATTAGGGGGCGGTGCCGCCCACTTTGAGAACCACTGCTTTAGACCCTCACCTTTATCTAGATTCCTATCTCTTACAAAGCAAAATGAAGCTACTGTTTTTTTCTCCTGGTCTTCTGGCAACAGACCGTATGCAGAAATGCCGAAAAGCTGAAATAATTTCTGCTGTCTATAACAAGAGTGGTAGCACAAGGAAAACCTTGTACTAAACATAAATCAAGACAAAACAGCATCCAGCTTTCTAGGGACCCAACAAATTCGATATCTAGTGAAGGGTTATTCCAATCGTTACAATAATTATATTTTACTTGGCATTGGGTTTTATTTATGATCCCAATGCGTTTACATGGGGTGCCAAAACTCTTTTGTCACACTGGATTATTTTAATTCCTTTCAGATTTTGCTAATCTCTGGAAAATCTATGCATCAGTCTAATCAGAGAATTGGGGGATTCTTTCTGAATAAGAGAAGAAGAAGAAAAAACTGCTCTATTGAGTCAATATGGCATGCTGGCTTATGAGACTTTGGAGATTTTAGACTTGTAGAATAAGAGGCTTTTTTGCTTCGTGTTGTAGTTAAGCTTCTGTAACCACCAGGCTTAAAATAATAATAAGAGAATCTGCACAGATTGATATTTGAGATGCCCAAATACTTAGAACATAAATCCATTCACAAAAAGACTATGCAGTACCTTAGTATATTTGCCACACATCCTGGGACTCCTTAAGGTGAAAGAAGAAAGATGGAAATGGCAACCATTTTGTAACATAAAAGAGACCTAGTCATATTTGTGCTGCACCATACAACTTTGGAAGCATATTCTACTATAATCTTCCAATGTTGTTTAAAGATCAGAAGAAATATTTTTGTAGCAATAATCTACAGTATAGGTAGTTTTCAATTTACAACCAAAGTTTGAAGTTACGGCAGATCTCGAACATGGGACTTATGAGTTTCAATGTTTGATGCCTCCCCACCCACCCCCAGCGCAACCATATTGCCACATTTGGGCACTTGGCAATTGGGTTGCATTTACGACTGTTTGGAGCACCCCAGGATCATGTGACCATGATTTACAATGTTTTTTGCTGGAAATCAGAAACTCCAGCAAAATCCAGATCCTATTGTCCTATTACAAACTATGAGTTCACTTAATGATTGCTGCAAAATGTCATAAAATCAGGTCAGATTATGTGGTGACATGCTTTATGACTATCATGACTTATCACCTGAAGTGGGGTCTCAGTTACAGTCATAAATCAAGGACTACCAGTATTTGGTATTAAGCGTATCTTAGCAAGAGTGATCAGGGTTTTTTGTTCGCTTAAGAAAAATGGTTATAATACAGTAAGAGCACTTTTTGATTTTTATCTGTATCCAGGTTCATACAGGAAACCTAACCATGGTCTGTTTACTGAATAAGCAATAATTGGCTACATCTGATAATTGCAAAAAGTCATACGGTTTCTGAGCTTAGGCCCACATTCCAAAAATTAATGGGTGGTGCAGGACCAGTGGTGGGATTCAATTTTTTTTACTACTGGTTCTGTGGGCGTAGCTTGGTGGGTGTGGCTATGCAGTCGGCCAATCAGAGGTGGTATTTGCTGCAGTCAGCCAGTCAGATGTGGCATTTGCCGGTTCTCTGAACCAATCAAAATTATTGCTACCGGTTCTCTTGAACCTGTCGGAACCGTCTGAATACCAACTCTGATCACATTAAGGCCAAAAATAGCTGAGACGCAGCAGAGCCAAAAAACAGCTGATTGGCATGGGAGCGCGGATCAGCTGTTTTTCAGCTCTGCTGCATCTCAGCTGTTCAAAAGAAGCAAATAAAAGGTAAGCTGTTGCACACCGGCAGGTGGGTGGCTCCAACCACCAGTTCACCGAACCGGTAGCTTAATTTAACAAATGGTTCACCTGAACCATTAGCTAATTTACAAACGGTTCACTTGAACTGGGCCAAACTGGTAGAAACCCACTCCTGGATTAAATACTTAAGAACACACATTCAATGAGTTTAAAAAACCATGAGACATTGTATGGATCTGACGGCAAGAAGTGTGGTTGGATCGTTTCCAGGTTTAGAAAGGAGAGGTATAATGAATGGTTTTCTTGTAAGCTAAATTTAGTTAATTATATTTTGTTGTCTGTGGAGATTCTCAGTCATCCAGGTCCTGGGTGTCCCAAAGGTGTTTTTTCAAGAGGCAACTGGACAAAACATAACAAAAAGAAAAGAAAAAAGAAAAAAATAAGGAAGTCCAGTTGCCTTTTGAAAAAGCATTTTTGGGATTATATTTTCTTGTAACTTTTGTATCTTTTGTTCAATTCTAATCATTTTTACCATACTTTGCATAATGTATCCTGGAAGTAATTTGAGTATGTAAGTATTATGCAACTTCCATACATTTAGAAATTTTCTGTTTTTCTACCTGCTGGAGATTTTTAGTTTGAATTTTAAAATGTTTCAAACATTTTACTTTCATGAAGATATACATAACTGAATGCTGAAGGATATGTGAACTGTGGATCTCCATTAGAAATGAATATAATCCCTTTCACAGATAAGTACTATTGCTTGAATTATAATTACCTTCTCTAACCTTTTGTTTCAGCTACAAATTTAAAATTTTTGAAAATGTACTAGGAAATCAGTTGAACTCTGTCTCTATTAAATAGTATTTAATCAAGTGTATAATACTCAGCTAAAGTATTGTGCTTAATAAGCATATATGTATATTATTTCCAGATCACATGATAAATAGTGATGTAGGAACTTGTTAATTCATTGCTGGCAGGAAAAATTCAAAATTCTTATTTGTATAATTGCTCAATGGGGATATCTAAACTGATAGAATAAGGAGGATGACCTTGACAGAGATGTGCAAGCGCTGTTAGTTGGGCAGCAAGGAATAAATGCATATTTTAATGACAAATAATATTCAGAAAAGGCTCAGACACGTACCTTCCTGATTTACTGAACCATATTGAGATGGAAGATCATCATACTTGTGATGTTCTATTATTACAACCAATTTCAATAAAAGTGGTGGAGTTTTTTCTTGGTTTGGTCTACCTAGTGGGGTGACATCAATTTCTGTAAGCTTCCTTTTCTTTTTTTAAGAAAGGCCAAACATCTTTCTTTTGTTATTGGAAATGGCTTATAATCCTCAGGACAACCCCCATCTAAAACTTCTTGCAGTGTTGTTGCAACACTACCAAGTGTATGTACAAATAACCAACTTAAGAAAATGCCATGATTCAACTAACAGAACAGTTGGCACCAAACATATCACAACACAAAGGCATAGCAGCCTTTAGTACATCCAGTATTTTTTTGTTCTTGTGCGAGTTTATTAGAGAACTTTGGAGGATAACTATCCCTGAATTTTACATCCCAGTGGGAATTATTTATGTCAGGTTGACCAGAAGAATTCCCCATAAATCACACCAAAGACTGAGTTTGCTAGAAGAAAGGGAACTAACTTCTTATTGTACCATTACAATACAGAAATCATTGAGTGATCTAGGAGAGTTGCCATTAAAGGAGGAGAGCAATGCATCTGCACTTTCTTCTCATGACTATGACAGAGTTTTTTGGACATGTGGATGAGAGAACTGAGGTAGAGATGTGACATAGAGGGTAAGGAAAGTGACCTTGATGAAGATGAGCAAGCACTGTTGCCAGAGTGATTAGGGGTAAAACATATTTGAAGTTCATTAGCGGCAGATACTGTTTGGAAGAGACTAGACAGACACTTTCCTAATTCATTGAAGTAGGTGGAGAAGGGACAACATAACCAGACATTCAAGATTCTGTTATTATAGCCAATTAGGAAGATGGAATGGGGACTATAATTGGTAACGTATCTAAGGAAGTTTCAGTGTGATGTGATTGCGTTTTCCTCAGCATGCAGAAATGGGAAGATGATGTGATGTTTGGGAATTAAAGCCAGTATGGGCCTCCTTTTTACAAGCTGCTAATAAAAGGACCCTATTCTTAACTCATCTCTGGAAAACCAGAACCTATACTGATAGATGATTAACTGATTTGGCCAATCTTTAAAGATTTGGATTATTATTAATAAATGACCATTGCTAATGATAGATGTTGGGATTGCCACCATTTAGATTGCTTGAAAGTGACACAAAGCAATATTTTAGGATGTTTCATTCTACAGAATGCCTCTGTTTTCATTAAATGAGAATTGTTCTTCACTATTCAAGGTCAACTGAATATTTTTAATAGATATATCTATTTTGTCAAATGTGTATGGGAGCCTTCCTTCCCAAAGTATATATGAGAGTTTGAGACTGACATAATTTAAACATGTGTGCTATTATACAGGGTGTTAAGGTACCCAGTTCCAAACATAATACTCACCAGTTGCAATTTGTTGGCAAATTGACTATTAAATTATGTTCTTTATTTTGGGAAATAGGCTCGATCTGGAATAACTCTATAATATGACATCTTTTCCTCATTTTATTATGGATTTGTGATCACTATGCAGAAACCTGTAACTATATTTGGAGCACTGTCTGCCATGTAATCTTTTAACAATAAAATGTAGTATGAGAGAAGAGTTAAAATGAAACAGGTCTTAAAGAAGAATAATACAAATGATAGAAATAGAACCATTTGGGTAAATATCCCTGACCAATTTGAGAGCTGTGGAGTAGACTCCATAATTTCAGCCTTTCCTCTTAGATGCCTTCCCAAAAGAAGAGGGAGAGTTTTGTCCTATAATCAGTGTCATTAAATGTAACTAAATTGTCATGGAAACCAAATGTGTGATTTCTTTTTTAACAAGAGGAGGAAAATACTATCCTAGCTTTCATTTGGTGTTTATGTATTTCCCCCCCAATTTTCAGATGTGTAACTTTTACAAGGGGACATCTCAATGGAAACAACTTGGGTCTTTCTAAGTCTTTTGTACAATGTTTGATTTTTTTTTATCCAAATGTTTTATTTGGATAAAAGAGAAAAAAGTCCAAAATGCAAAAAGACAAACTCCAGAGCAGCTCTTTGACTGTCTCCAAGCCTGTTATATACCAATTTATTGTGTGGTCTCATCTTACGTCTTGGAAGATGGGACAACAGCAACAACCATTCTATCTGATTAGATTCTTTTCAGTGAAGACTTAATCAGTGAATTCTATAAAATTGTCTTTTAGCCTAATTAGATAAGGCTTCAGACTTTGTTTGTCTTATCTTAGAATAAACCCTAATGAATGAATTTATGTATGAGTATGTGGTAGAATATAGTTGCAAAAGGGAGGGGCCTTTTCCCAGAGACTAAAGAGACAATGGCGCTTCAAATGTCTGGTAGATAGGAAGAGGGCAAAGGGTCTCCTGCTTGAGCAGGGGGGTTGGACTAGAAGACCTCCAAGGTCTCTTCCAACTCTATTATTCTGCATTATGTAATTTGAAGTTATTAAAACTCCTTCTGTCCAACATGATTGAACAGTCTCTATAGCCTATGGTTCATGTATAGTCACTGTCACACTCTTACCTATAACCCTGGCTACTCCCAAACAGATGTAGAAATTTTGGTTGTGCTATATCCTGACACCTTGGAAAATGCTCATATCTTCTAAGCAGCATCATAGACCAGCTATTGAGTCTCTTCTACGACTATAACCTGAGTGCCTCAAGCAGATATTGGCATAATGCTGTTTAGCAATGATTTTATCTCATAATTGGAAACAAGGCTTGATAGCCCTTGAGAAACTCTTCATGTTTATTAAGTACAAAACACACATTGTAGAATAAGATAAATGCAGTTGCTAAAAAACAAGGGCAATGAATTTATCTTTGGATGAAAAAGGAGATAAAAGAAAACAATGAAAAACTTTGCCTTTGCTTACTAGTTACAATGGCAAACACGTTATACCATTATGAGGAAGAGGGTTTCTTTAGAAATGAATGAGATTACATGAATGAGGATGTTTAGGAAAGCTATTCAACAGTGGATTATGGAATTTTACTATGAAGGTCATTTTTCATTTCCTGATTCTTAATATGAGTTAAATAACATGATATTATTTTATAAATGAGCTGGATATTGCCCCTTTTAAACAAGGTCTCTGTTCTGACTTTCATATTTTGTTCAAATCAGTAAAACAAGGTTAAAGTCCTTTAAGGTCAGGTCTTTTTTAATGTTTTGGAAATAATAGCTAGCTCAGTACTGCTCATAATTCATGACCATAAGTTAGAGGCTGCTTTTTGGGCAAATTTCCATCAACATTTGCTTTTTGGAAGAAAAAAAAGTCAGCTTGGAAAATATTAGACTCTACTCATATCCTCAGTTAATTTATTCCATTTATAATGCCTCCAAGCTTTTTTGTAGAGCTACCATGTTTGGGCTCAGAAATCCTTATATATGAATGGGGAAATTGCTACCTTGAAAATTAAAACTAAAGCTATTCATACATACATTTTAGTTTTAATTTGAAAAGCAGCAATTTTCCTATTCATTTCCCCTCAGCCTGTTACCTTTAGTTTATGTAACTTAGTACACTTTCATGCCTAGCCTAGTAGGTTTTATTAATGTTTGTAGTTTTGGTGATGTACTGTAGTTGTCAAAGAAACACTCACAAATCATTGTGAATGACATGGAAATTGTGCTCCATCAGTATCTGAAGACAAAGAATAACAGAGTTGGAAAGGACTTTGAGAGTTTTCTAGTCCAATTCCCTGCACAAGCAAGAGACGCTCTATCATTCTGGACAAATGGTTATTCAATCTCTTCTTAAAAACCTCCAGTGATGGAGCACCCACAACTTCTGAAGGCAACCGATTCTACTGGTTAATTGTCCTCACTGTCAGGAAATTTCTCCTTAGTTCTAGGTTGCTTCTCTCTTTGATTAGTTTCCATCCCTTGTTGGATGGAGACTTGCAGGATTGTGAATATGGTTCTATGGTTTCATTTTCATGGCCTTCTAGTTGAAATAATTACAGGAATCCAATTTTCTTCTTACAAATTCTGTATGCAATTGTTATTCCCAATGTAGATTTATGAAATGCTTCTTTCTATGATTTTAGATGGGTTTGTTCAGTTAATTTCAAAGAATTCTCTGATCTCATTCTCCATTTATGTCTTGGAGTCTTCAGAGAGACCTTTCATTTTAAAATTCATCTAGAGAGAAATTAGTTTGCTAGTTGTTTCAGTATGTGGTCAGGTCCATGTATGTGTGTGAGTATGTATGTGAGTATGTGTATATATATGTATGTGTATGAAGATCAGGGATTTGTATACCTCGGTTACCATGATGAGCATATAACATTGAAAAGAGCAATGTACTGTAGTCACAGAAAGATATTCACTAGTATATGTTCACTTTCTTTTTTGAAATAGGGAGGACTATTTCTTGTACACTATCTGTGACAATTCAGTCCCTCATTTTGGTTTTAATAAACTTGGGAACTAGATTACAGTTAGATTAAGGATAAATATCAGTAGTGATGATATGGTTTGTAAGTGCTCCACAACTAGAATATGCCAGAATAGGAAAGGCGGGCCCATTTTCTTATGCCATTTTCAGAACTGATAAATTAATTCCAGAGTTTAATAAAACAAGAGAAATAGGGAATTAAAGATTGCCCAGATACTTGTGTTACTTGGTGTCAAGTAAGAGAAAGTAGGAAGAAAGCTGAAGCGTAGCACCGTGTAAAAATGAAAAAGTGATTCATTCAATGGTGAAATAGACATGAACTGACAGAATGCATTGGGGCTGCCATTCAGATTTTCAGTTTTGTTTATTGCTGGGCAACTTGTGACTGACAACTTGCACAGCCAGAGCTCCAATCAAAGCTGTATCCAGAGAGTACTCTTGCACAGATTGCATAAATAGAGTTGATGTTAGTAAATAATGTTCATTTCATTCTTTTATTTCAGTTATTTCAGATTAACAAACTTTTCTCCAAGTCAAAGAGATATTGGAACAGCTAAACTGAAAAAGGATTAACCATGGAGCCCCATTATTTCTTTGAAAATGTAAGTCGTTAGAAGATAGTACAACATCCAAATATTTCAGAATTCGTAGAATTATTATACCTACGAATACTTGCAAACAAATGACACATGCTTTGCCAAATCATTGTTGATATGAATAGTAATCAGAATGATTAGGGAAAAATGGAATCATTCAGGAAAGTTTTGGGATGGTTTTGTGGTTTTTATTTTTATTTTTGGCGTGTTTTTATTTTGAAGTAGTGGAGCCAAGTCAAAGGAAGGCATTCTTTCAAGAGCAAAATCTTCAATTCTTCAAGGAGTATATGGACAGATTCAAAGCAAAAGATGGTTATGAGTTCTAGCATCTTTTCTTTCATGTAACGTTTCTGTCAAAAGAGAAGCAAATCAGAAACTCATTGTGAAAAAGGAACAGCCTCCAAGGCACAAATCAAATATGAAAATTGATAAAAAAAAAGAGATAGGAAAGGTTGGCTTCTCTTGCAATGTTCACCAAAACACAGAACATTAATCATTCTGTATTAATGGAAAATTGTCTTTGAACAGAATGATCACACATTCCTAGAGTCAAATATTAATTTCAGCTTATCCACAAAGACATATATCAAAAGCAATGTTTTGTACATGGTTGGGTAGTGTTCCAGAGCCGCCAGCAGTGAAGTAAAGGCCCCCCTCTAAGTTTTTTCATTATATTTTGCCCCCAGTACCTAAAACAGGCTTACTCAGCATAGAATCCTCTAGGCTGTCCTAAGATGAGAACTGTTGGAATTGTTCAATAGCCAGCACATTTTAAACACTGATAGGTTAAGCAGGAACTCAGCCTGGAATTAATTCAGACTATGTGAGACCAAAAGTTTCTTTCAAAAGGCACTTGCAATATTCAAAAAGAGAGATCAGAAAAGATCTCAATTCTTTCACCTAGAGTTTGTAAAGAGTTATGGATGATGTGGGGCAATGAGAATAATGTGGTTCAAACTAGGCGTGGGGGCTTGTTAATATATGAATGCTGAATTCTGGAAAGCAGCTCTAAATGTTCTAAGCTTTTAAAGATACTTTATTCAAGGGAAAGTGAAGTTTGCTAGAGCTACTTGATTTGGTCTGCTATGATTTGCCATTTCCTGATAAATAGCTTTCAAGTGTAGAAGGTAGTCTTACATCAGCCAGAATAGAATCAACACAAAAAGCAAGGAGTATTGAAAAATGTGCATGGTTCATCAACACAGAGTTTTTCCCTATTTGTGGACTCTGCATATTTTTCTAGATTCCTCTCACTTAGTGCAATATTATATTCCTTGAATATTTGGAGGAAATAACAAGGGGAACAGGGCTAGCACGTTAGTTTCTTCAGAAGGGAGTAATGACTGAAGAGGTTTGCTAAAGCTCAGGGGACAGGGCTGTAACCGTGGAGAGATGTATGTGTTTTCCACAAGGTTATGTGGAAAGTCGCCGAATTCCCATCGATCAGGGGTCCTGAAGGACCTAATTTTGCGCTAGGTGGGGCAAAAGAAAAAGGGGTGTACCCGTGACTGAGGGGAATATCACCATCTCCGTGTCTGGTCCCATGGCAAGCAATTTACCATCAGTGAAGTAGAGCAGCTAAAATAGCCACTATAATCTGGGAACAGCTACAGAAGAAAAGTAAAAGTGAGGATAAACCGGACTTTGTGAAATATGGATGAAAAAAGAAAAAGAAACTTTTTTGAATCTATTTCAAGTTTGAATTTAATTGGAGTTTCCTGAATGGTGAAAGCAAAAGTATTTAAGCATTGAAGAATTGGGAACTTCCGGTTTGGACATCGATGGGACAGGTGCTGGATCTGCTAACTCTGGCTTCCCTTCCTGAGGGCTCCCCAAGGGGCCTAAGTCCCCTTGTGGGGAGGTGGGGTGAAGCGATAGAGAGTGATCTGGCAGGTTGAGGAGAGCCACATCTCTCCTCCCTAGCTAGGTATTCTCTGAAGCTGATGGCAAAAGAAGCAGTGGGCAGTGATCGCCATTAAACTAATGCCATTCCGGGCACAAGATTCATGCAGGAGAGTTGAAAAGCAGACCAGATTGCTCTCAGGGTAAGATAAAATGCACTAATTTTACCCGTTAAAGATTCTGAAGACCTTGGTGTTATGTCCAAGCTGTTAACCCAGACAGCTTAAATGTCATAAGAGCTGTTAGTAAGGGAAAAGGTTGCACTTAACA
>JANHGC010003286.1:142597-157930 GCA_027560395.1 Boaedon fuliginosus | reverse complement strand
CCAGCAACGCTGGCTGGGGAATTCTGGGAGTTGAAGTCCACTCATCTTAAAATGGCTGACGTTGGGAAACACTGCTTTAAATAGTTGCACAAGTTCCTCTGAAAACACTAATCCATTCTCTGAAGCAGTTTTTTCACTTTCAGATGCAAAGCATTGCACAGCCCAGTGTATGTCACCTCCACGACATCCATAGCAGGGTGCAGGCTGAAGCAATTATTCAATTCTGATTATGGAAATTTGATGAGAATGCAATATGGCCAAAATGAAATGAATTAAATAAGAATCAATTAAACACGGAGAAATTCATTGTCACCTCTGAATGGGTATCCAGAGTTCTGTCCTCAACTTCCAGTTCTGCTTTGATTTGTTCATCGAGTGCCTATGAATGAATTCGTATTATTCCGACATTAAGACAAGACAAGGATAACAATAATAATGCACTTATATAATACCTGATGAACTAATTTATATCATATCCTGGCCAACTATCATAGATAGGCAACTATCTAAGCATTACAAACATATAATTAAAATAAGCTCTTGTCCAACTTGTTTTCTTGGTTAAGCATCAGATTTTTGAACACACACATATTTATGGGAACCAAGGCAGCTCCATAGCAGCGGTGTTTTTAAAATGTTCATCTGAAAGCATACAATCTGCCAGTGATGATGTGTTCTGGACCATCTGAAGTTTCCAAGTGCTTTTCAAGGACACTTCCATGTAAAGCACATTGCAATTGTTCAAAGGAGAGATGTCTAAGAACTAGGTAACCGTGAATAGTTCTCTAAACAGGCCCAATCGGTGCACAAAATGGAACTGTGCCAAGGGTCTCCTGGCCATGGCTACCACCTGTTCCTCAAACAGTGCATCACCTGGAAGAGTGTGACACCCCATCCAGGATCATTAAGATGCACCCTTTTCTAAAACCTACAGCATCTTATGATGGTACGACCACAACATTGAATTGAATTGAATTTATTGAATTGAATTTATTAAATTTATACCCCGCCTCCCTTCCCCAAACAAGGGGAACCTTGGAACTGCCTAATATTGCTTTTGTCTCAGGAACACTCAACAAATGCCATGCTGGCAACCAAATTCCTGATTCCTTCGGAAACTACTTGTCACATGTTGGATTCACAAGCTTGTTGAACTATGATTTATGGTCACTATAGAAAGCCATAAATCATGATTTGCAAATTTGCTCGGTTCCATACATATTACAATACCAATGAACTACATTTTAGCCAAGCACAACGGCAATGCCCCACACTAAGTCAAACCATGCTATCCTCTAGTACTGCCTAAAACATCAGCACGTTTTTCATCATGGGTGACTTGCCAGGTCAGCCTTGCCGGTGCACTATTATGACTTCTTGGCTGCTAACTATGCATCTGATTTTACAGCTACAACCCAATTAAGAGCTTTATCGATATGGGACTGATGAGCTGTGTTTTGCTTGCTGGTTTACCCAGTTGAAGGCTTGATTTGGTATGGTATCAATCAGCCTACAATCTGAACTTTGAGAAAGTTGAGGCCACATAGGGGTCTGTCTCTCTCCTCAGAGTCACCTCCAGTCTAGCTAGAACTGAAGAAGTTTCCTGTATGAGAAGCAAAACATTTTCAGTGAAAAAAAACTGGCGGAGGGAGCCAGTTTCCCTTTGGAAAAAGCATCTTTGGGACAACCATGGCCTGGATGATTGACAATCTCCATACATACTGTACCGATTGCTTTCTTTAACTTGTCTCACATTAAAAGAGAAAAGTCAGAAGTAACCATGAGCATTGTGCCTGAATAGGACTCGGCAAAATGCTTTTCCGCTGCCTCAAAGATCAGCAAACAGTTTGAGCACGGTTCTCTGCTTATGCCCTTAATTTCAAAACTAATACTAATACCAGCCCGTACCTCTGAGCACCCAACTAACCTTCTGTTCTAGAAGCAGTGTGTTTGTTGGGATGGCTGCAAATGTCTTGTAGCTTGCATTGATCTTGTATGACTGTAAATCATAATCAGAAAGAGGAAAGATGTGATAGTATTCAAATTAATTCCTTTAAGACTTCGATGTGAGTGCTGTCTTAGTATAAGGGAGAAAAAAGTTACACAGCAAAATGATTTTCTGCCTTTTTAAAGTATTGCATATCCACCTTAATGCCATAATTTTTACCACAGGGTTCCCATTATAATTTATTGCAGAGGCTGGATATTCATATTTTTAGTCAACACAGAGACATTTTTCTTTCTGCCCATAGACGTGATGTATTCAGTTACAAGCTCACTGAAACCCTTGTGAAAAGAGATGGATGATCACTTTTATGGGGTAATTTTTCTTACACTATCTTAATGTGAATCTCAAACTTGTTAACCAAGTAAAAGTATAATATCCAAACTGAGAAGGGAAGGGTATTCAGAGAAGAAGGGTTGACTTTTTTGCCTTGTCAATAGCTCTTCTGCCATTCCGTTTATTAGGCAGTACAAAACATTAATTAATCAAAATATCTCAGAAGTTGCTTGGAATAATTTCACTCTTAATGTCATTCAGCTTTCAGAAAACGTGGGAAATTTTTGACCTTCCTTTAATCAGCTTCTATGCTCTTTTAAACAACTCATGGGGTGTTCTGCAATACAATTGTAACAAATTACATAAATAAGTTCCTGTTGTCCCCACTTTCTTAACTTAGGGCCTCACTTCCTTTTCAATTTTTTTCTGGCATATTGTAATGCATTGAAATGCAAATTTAATTTCTCTTAAATCATCCCAATTCTTGTCCTCGCTTTCCTTGCTGTCCCCCAATTTGCATCCCCAGCATGACGAAAAGTTTAGTTATCAAAACCAAATGTTAGTAACTGTTATGAGACAAAGTGGATTTGGCAGCTCACTGATCTTCCTCGTACAGTCATTTGTCAGCATTACAATCAGCACTAAACGTCATTTCTTTTACTTTGTTCTTCGCTGCTTGCATTTCATCCTGTCTCTGGAATAAGAATTTTGATTCTGCAGGGTCCTTTTCAATAAAATTGGAAAGCTGGGATTTAATCAGGAATTCTGCATATACGAGCCCAGCTGCAAATATGATGGGCGAGCTTCTGTCTTCACCTACTCTTGCCCACCTAGCAGTTTGAAAGCATGTCAACGCACGTAGATAAATAGGTACCACTTCAGTGGAGAGGAAACAGCTGTCTGTAATATCCTGGTGGCCACATGACCATGGAAACATCTTCAGACAGTGCTGCTTAATGGCCCTTGAAATGATAATAAGCACAGCAGTTACAACTAGTGGAGTAAAATCCACAGGGACTCCTTTCCTTTTTTACTTCTGCATGTGTGGAGTATTTCAGATAGTAGAAGCCTACCATCATCATGCCACATACAGTATATTATGTCTATTTACTGTCACAGAAGAACTGCAATATTACTCCCAGACAAGAGTTCAACGTGCAGCAAGAGGCACTAGCATTATTACCACTTTCCCAAGTAATTATGTTTCACTGTTCCAATGACAATGAGTTAAATATGGAGCTGGAGAAGATTAGATCCTCCTATGGATCCCATCAGCCAAGGAATTTTGACTGGTAGGATTGAGCAGAAGCGCCTCGTCTTTCATGGACCCTGCCCTTTGGATGATCTTGCCACAGGGGTTGAGATCTGGCCCCTCTTCTTTTAGTCTTAAGGAAAAGTTTTTAGATTTGGCTATGCTGGTTGGCTTGGATTCCTGAAGGGGAAGCTGGTGGCTGGAGATGGTTGGTGTAGTAATAGAGAAGGCACTACATTTTTCTGCTCCAAGCCCCGGGGCTTTTAATTAGTTAGTTTGGGAGGTTTTATGTATAATTTAAACCTATTTTATATTTATAATTGTTTTTGTATTTGCATATTTTATCACATTGTGAACTGCTCAGAGTAGCCTCAAACCACAAAATGGATGACAAATAAATTTAATAATAATGAGTGCAATCCCAAAATAACTGGAGCGCTAATTGAATACCATTAGCCCTGACAAATACACCACCAGTCAATTGCAAAAGGCAGCTTCACTCAAAACAGCTTACATCCTTGATGATACTTTAAAACCATCAAACATCCACAACTGCCTATCCCAGGTCCTTGAGAAGGACTCAGTAGGTGAACAAAAATGCTAAATCCAGTCTGAACGACCATGGATGACCATGCAACAAACATAAAAATAATTATTCATGGCTGTTCAACCCTGTTGTGGATTTAAGATGCTTTTTGACTGCACCAGCAGCCATTCTTCAGATTTATCCAGGATCTAGGCATGCAGTTCACCATGTGACTTATTTTGCAAACATCCAGATCACTGCAGATTGGGAGAGGCAATTGTAACAGAAAAGGAGCAAGCAAGCATTTTTCCCACAAGTACTTTAACCTTGTAAGAAAGAAATCTGAAATTTGATGCAGATGCTGGGAAAGTAACAAGAAGCTCTACCTTTTGGGCTCATTTTTTTTAAAGACTTATGATAGTCCTTCACAAAAAGGGCGCCATAGTTGGAAGTAGTCCTCACAAGATAGACAGTTTAAGCTGGTGGAGGGTTTTAATTACTGAAAGAGGACTTGGAGCTCATTAAAAAGAAGAAGAGAACAGACTAGTTGCATGCTGTTTCCTGGTGTCAATATAAATAAAATCACTACCTAGGATAAACACTATGCAAAAATTACCCACCTCAGGGAAAGGGAATGGAAACCATATAAAACTTCATTAAAATGTATAGCATGTTCTCTCTAGTCATATGTAGCATTGTATCTCTCTAGCTTCAGAGCTGAATGAAAAGAATAGAATGGTCACCTCTCTCTCTCTCTCTCACACACACACTCCCTCTCTCTCTGTTAACTTTAAGGGGTGCTATCATGCACTGATATGGCCTGCAGACCCACATAAATTGAGCAAAGCTTCAAATAAGGCATTTAAGGACATTTCCAGCAATCACAGAGGAACCTGTTGTCACCTGGAGTGATGCTATTAAAACTGAAAGTTAACTGTTCTCCTATATTATAATTTCAATTATCCTATAAGCTGTCCACAATGCTTGACAGCCCACAGGGCTCAATGAAAGCTTTAACCGTCTACAAAACAGATACTGGAATGGAATGGCAATCAATGCCAAATCTCTACATAGCAGTAAAGGGTTTTCTGAAACTACTTTTGAGAGAGAGAAAGCTGTGTGCTGAAGTATCCTAAATGGGGAGGTGAGTTGTTTGTGTAGATGAAAGAAACATTTGTATCTGCAAATTTAGCTCAAAAAGAACGTAAACACATCCTTTACAGATGGGGATGAATGCAAAAATAGGATGCAATTATTAGCAGTCTTCATACATGTGATTCATTACAAAGTAGCATATGCTATGATTTACATGAAGAACTGATTTTATATGTAAATATTTGTAACCAGTAACAGAACTGCAGTCTGTTATACAGAAGTTAATTTTAAGCATTTTTCCCGGATCAAAGTGAATTTTTACCAGCAGCAATCACTGGTTTTGATTAAGGGCATCTTCAAATCAGCCCCCTCTTACCGCAAACTTGAACCTTAGTGCTCCATGAGGTAACAATCAACAAGACCAGTTTCAGATAATATGGGTACAGCACACTTAAATAAATTAAACCAGTACATTCTTCTCAGTTCTTTCTTTTACTGATGAACACAGAATTGTCAGAATCTCATGAATAAAATATTAGAGAAATATTCTTTGTGTACAGGTAGTCCTCAACTTATGACCACAACTGAGCCCAAAATTTATGTTGTTCAATTAGAAATTTGTGAAATGGGTTTTGCCCCATTTTATGGCTTTTCTTGCCACATTTCTTAAGTGAATTATGCAGTTCTTAAATTAGTGACACAGTTGTTAAGTGAATTTGGTTTTCCCGTTGACTTTGCTTGTCAGAAGTTCACAAAAGGGCATCATATGACTCTGGGACACTGCAACAGTCATAAATGTGAGTCAATTGTCAATTTACATTTTACATTTACATCCGAATGGAATCACATGACCACGGGGATTCTGCAACAGTCATAAGTGTAAAAAATAGTTGCAAGTCACTTTTTCCATTGTAACTTTGAACAGTCAGTAAATGAATTACTGTAAGTCGAGGACCACCTGTAAGTCTCCTGTTTGTGAAATGTAATAATTCTGAATCTTTACAAGATACTATCTCAGGCTGCAAAAAAGAGTTAATTTGGAAATTTGGAAAATCAGATGTGGAATTTAAGCTTTATAAATACAGAGCACCATACTATCCAGATTGCCATAAATCTCTTTAGCATATATGATTCCACCCCCCTCCCATCCCCACACACTCATACACACACTAAAATATGATTAAATCATTTTGGTGATGTGTTTATATCCATGGAACCCATGTGCTCAGGAAATGTTTCACTATCACATTTCTAACGTTTTGTCAAATGTAAAAGCATGACAAATGCAATTATGTCTATATTTACAATTTTCTTTTCCTTGGGTGCTATCTTTCTGGAACAGAAATGGAAAAAGGATTAGAGGAATAGAAAGAAGCAATCAGATAAGAGTACCTGAGGAGTCTTATTCTCACAATCAGAAGGCAAGGAAAAGGACAGCGGTGAGCTAGACTGCCTTGATCTTGACAGCTGTGGGCAAGGAGGATGCTTTCTGGCCAGGGATCCATGTGGTGTTATCGCTGGTGGGGACTTGTGTCTTGAGCAGGGCGAACAAGTTCTGAAGTTTGAATGAAGAGGGGATGATGCGTTTGTCGGAAGCAAAGGGGAGTTGATGTTACAGCTCAGAGGAAAAGATGATGGCGAGTCTTGGTGATAAAAAGGCCAGTGAGTTGATAAATTTGTACCTCGGTCCTTGGCGGAGACATGTAGCAAGTATTCTTTAGGCTGATTACTAGAATGCACAGGAGCTGGAGAGTAAGACCGTTTTTGTGCTGTGGGAGAGACTGTGGGCCTTTGGTTGACCACAAGAGTTGGCGCCGGATGGGACTTGGCAGTGAAAGTGGGAGAGCAGGTGCGTACTTTTGTAGACTTCTCTGGTTCTCGTGTTTTGAGGACCCTTTGCCTCGAAACATGGAGAGGTAAGGAAAAACTGGTCAGCTTGGGTTTTAACAGAGGAGAGACAACTGTTTTCCTGTAGGAGGAAATTGTGGGTGACAAAGGACGCAGTTTGTCAGGGGAACGTGCTCCAGTATCAGGTGTCCTTTTAGGGGACAGAGACCAAGTTTGAAGGGTAGGACTGGACTTTGAGGAAACCATCCTATTCCTTGGCGCAATAGAAAGCCCTGAAAAATGACCTTCATCTTGGTATGGGGAATCGGACCTGGAGACTGAAAACTGTGAAGCAGCTTTCTTGGGAGTGGGTGGGATAGTTTTAAATTTCTGCTCAGTTGCCAGAGTTGAAGAATCGAAGGAATTGGGAGAAAAAGTGGCAGGGCAGGACGCGGGAGAAAATGGCCTTTTTGGAGAAGACCCTGACTTCAGAATAGCAGTCAAAAGGGAAAGTCTATTTGGAAGAGGAGATTTAACTCTAGACACTGGTGGGTTCCCACTGAACGGCATTTGGCTACAGTGGCTGCTTACATTATATATATTTGAGGAGGATCCGTGAGGAGAAGGGGGCAGTTGGGTGGGACTTGGGGATAGGACACGTGTTGTAATATGAATGGGAACCTGGAGCAAGGGGACCAGTTTCTTGGGAGGAAGAGGAGAATAGGCCTGAGGGGATGAGCCCTGAAGATCATCTTTTGAGGTGACAACCTGTGAAGGAGGACAGGGATCCTTGCTTAAAGGCAGGGACAAAGAGGTGGATTCCTTTTTGGGTTTGTGAGTTTGAACATAGTGGGGTAACTGATCATGGTCTACAAGGCTCTCAAAAGGGGAAGGAAGTATTTTTGGTACGGAGGAAGGTAAACTGGAAGTAGTAGTAGACTGGAAATACGTGGATGTCTGGTGGATGCAGGATCCATTGGCAGACCGCCACTGGCTATGAGATTCTTGCTGAGAAGAAGCCTGATGGCCTGGAATGGCCAGTCCGTGTTCTACGTTCAGATTAGTTGGAGAAAGTAAAGGAGCAGCAGGTGATTTATGGGAAAGATGATCAGAAGCAGACAGAGGAGAAGTTAACTGGAAGGGGAAAAGAAAAAGAAGAAATATTAGAATCAAATCCGTAACGTCTCTTGGGGTTCTTTAACTGGGAGAGTGGCTGTCTTAATTTCCAGTATTAAATAGCAGAGTGAGATGCTAAAGCCCTGGTATTTAATTGTAAACTTTTCACGTCCATTTTTATTAGCATAAAAGAAATTATGTGTTTCCCACAGCTGTTGCACAATCCTATCCTAACATTGCAAAAAGATGAAAGCATTTACAATGAAAGCAACTCTAAGAAGCAAACCGAAAAGGCCCTTCTAGCCCTTCTGTCGATGGTCCTTCAATTTGGCCAAATAGCTGAAATCAATGGTACACGCAGCTTCTCATGTATACATGCCAAGAAATATAAATTGAGACCAAATCCCACTCCTAACTACCACTGAAAATGTTACCTAGTTTGGGTATTGAAACGTCTGCAAGAAAACAACCAAGTTCAGAGAACAGCAAGGGCCTCTTATTTCAACCCTGAGCACAAATATTCTCCTTTACTGCTATCATGCACCCCACCTCTCCCTCTCCTCTCCTCCCCTCCCCTCCCCTCTCTCTCCCACGTTCTCCTTCTTTTCTCTCCATCTCCATCTCCCTTCCCTCAGTGTTTATGTGTGTGTGTGAGTACGTGTGAGCTACTCATAGGTCAGAATGCTTCCTTCCCTGAAGTATGGAAATGGAAAAAGGTTAGGTATTCAAGTTGCATAAGCTCCTATCTCAACAATGACCCTGGGTATTACCTGTGAAGGTTTCTGTGAATTGGCTAAACTGCAGAGAAGATCAGTGCGT
The DNA here is from genome assembly GCA_027560395.1 of Boaedon fuliginosus. Classification (NCBI taxonomy): domain Eukaryota; kingdom Metazoa; phylum Chordata; class Lepidosauria; order Squamata; family Lamprophiidae; genus Boaedon; species Boaedon fuliginosus. Next base: position 149,014 of record JANHGC010003286.1, on the reverse strand, counting down.
TGTGGCATCTGTGGCACATTCTCCTGTCCTTTGCACTCATCACCACTGGACACATGGAACGCAGCTAAACCCCCGGAACTTTCATGCCCGTAGCCATTGCCTAAAATAGCCTGTGTATCTTCATCTGGGAAATTGATTTGGGAGGTTTTTTGATTTAAAAGCTAAGAAACAATTAGTTAATATTCTGGTTACAAATTACTTTTGGAAAAAAAAAATGTCCTCGCTCTCCCACTCCCTCCCACCCTCAGTGTGTATGTGGCTGTGGCTGCGTGTTTAAGGAAAGAAAGATGGTCACACAAGACAACACCTTAATGATATGAAATGGATAAGTTGGCCCCTTACTGTGAACCACCATTCTCTGTGGTCTCTGTGATGGGATTGGTGATGGAAATGGGCTCTGCTCCTCCAATCAGGCAAGGCAGATTTTCACTAAGGAGTGGAGCACCTCCTCCTAGTTCCCCAGACACCACTGGAGAATTAGTGAATTGCAATTATTTACTCTAATTAGTGAATAGCAAGAAAAATGAATAGTATATAATTGGGTCCTGTAGTACTAAATTCAACTCATTTTCTGCTCTATGGATTTTAACTACCAATAATAAAGACAATGGTTGATTTTGGAAGTATGTCCTGGGTAACTTCATCTTACTTTGTTTCAAGACATGATGAAGCCAACATAATAGTATGCTTTTAGACCACTCTGAGTTTAAATGGAAAATAGAAATTACCTCAAAAGAGGGCTGTTCCTTTCCTCAGGCCTATTGAACATCCAATAGGTCAGATTCAGCACATAATTAGTTTTGGACCATAGAATATTGTATGCATGATTCTGATGTAAATACTGTATGTTGGATTTAATGATGAAAGGAAAATGAACTTGAATTTAAGAAGATCTACTCTCATCCCTATTCTCAGTGACAGCCTTACAGATACACTAAAGCACAAAACCAACACTGGGGGACTAAAGCTATTATTGAGATTAGCTTTAGTAAAAATTTTCAAGTCTGATTATGTTATTCGTCTCCTTTTTATATGAATCAAATAGGTGTTTACCTGAGCTACTTCTAAATGTTATCATACTTCCCAAGACCTAAAGAATATTTCAGGCCTCTTGTCTGGATAATAGGTCTTGCATTTTTTCCTGTTAAGGTTAGCTACTTTACTCTCTATATTATGCTAAGATTATTCTGCCATTTTAGAATAAAATTATTTTTGGGGAAAAAAGTCCTTCAGAAATGGTGCATATTTGTGTGGGAGAAGGTTTAAACATGTCCCCCATCTTATATATATTGTGTGAACATGAACCAGTTGGTTCAGAAACGTTTAAATTACTCAATCTAAAAAAGTGAATGTTATGAGCGAAGGATTCCTGGATATATTTTGCTTCACATGATATTGAATTACAGGTAGCGGATTTAGTGATGATTAAAACTAGGCCTTTTAAAAACAGAAGGACTGTGAGTTTCCTTTAAAAAACACACTCTAAATTAAAACATGAGCATTGGGAGACCTTTGTTTGCTCATTGACTTGAACTTTCCATAGTCAGTGAAATGATAACAACATATGGAAAACTTCACGCAACCTACCAGCTTGCTGTGTCGTTTTCATATTATGTTCACTGAAGAACAAGACTGGCTCAGAGATTGAGAACATAGCTGGTACACAGTTCCTCATTTAACAGAAAAATGAAGTTTAGCACACATTTTCCCTTATAAAGTTCCTAAGTAAAAAAACCAGGGCCACTTAACAAAATTTATTGGCTTTGCATTGGCAAATTGTCTTTTTTTTATCACTTTGTCTGGAAAATGACAAATGCGCAAAAAATTGAATAGTTTACTGGAGTGTTTAAGGGAAAACAGATGCTCAGTCTTTTAAAAAAAGCAAACTTGTGCTAAATCAGATAAAAGAAAATTTAACTTCTTTGGAAACTAGTGCTTTACTGTGTCTTGATTATATAGATGCCTCAGTATCACCCATCTTTGAAACACAATTATAGTTCAGCACAAGCTAAAGTGCTCTAAGCTATAACTTTCTTCTGTACATCTCTGAATTAATTGACTCTATGGTAGGACTGCACTCGGCATGAAAGTGAACATTAATTTCCTCCTAGTTCCAAAGCCCTTTCATTTGTTTGGTACCCAAACTGACTGTTGGTTTAATGCTACTATCAGCTTTTACTATCAAGGGAAAAACAATGTGATTTGTTCTTATCTTCAACTAGATGTGTAGTAAGAAAGTCTAATTCCACAAGTCACAAATTCCAAGGAATATGCCATTCAGACAAATGGAATAAGGTCTTCTTCATTTCCTGCTCCAGAAACACTTTTATACACTTCCTATTTAATTCCAAAATTGCTTTTATGGATACTTTTTTCTAGGTTAAACATTTTTATTCATTAATTCTCTTTTAATGTTTTGTGGTTTTCCAGCAGAATCACAACGAAAACAGCTTGCCTCGAGAGTGCCTACATGCATGCATGATACTGAGGGATCCTTTTTAGATGTCATGAGAAGCCAGAGAGACAACTGTCTTAGACCTCTTTGGGGAACCTCTTCCTCCATGAAGGTAAATCTCTGCCAGGAACATAGACTGACGGAGGATATGTAATAGAACCATATACTAGAGCAGTGATGGCGAACCTTTTGGGCACCAAGTGCCGAAACTGGGAGCAAGTGAGCCTGTGTGCACACTCGCGTCCCGGAAAGTTGAAAAAACACGTGATTTTTGGAGTGCGCATGCGCGCAGCTTCAGGTTTCTGCGCACGTGCACAAGACCAGCTGTCCTGTGTGCATGTGCCAGTTCCACTTGGCGGCCTTTCGGGTCCCCCAGGATGAAGGGCCCCTCCCCAGCCTGCCTGGGGTGAGGGGGGGCCACAGCGGCCACCCCACCACCCCATTGCCTCTCCCCAAAGAGGGGAAAACGCCCCTCTCCAGTCGGAGCCCTTCCTGGCTTCACCAACTGCTCTCCTGCCGCTTGCCTGGCGGGAGGGCGGGACGGTCCAGACCGTGTGTTCTTGCCGGCAGCTCTGTGAGGAAAATGAAAATGAAAGGGCAGGTGGCCCGTGTGCATGCGCACTCCGGAACCCAGAAGAGAAACAGGTGATGGCTCTGCGTGCCCAGAGAGAGGGCTGTGCGTGCCACTTCTGGCATGCATGCCATAGGTTCGCCATCACGGTACTAGAGTATAACTCCTTTAAATTCCTTGAAATTTCATGGTCAGCTATTTTGCAGGAAAGAGAAGCTAAATCCAATATACTATTATTGAAACAGCTGATCAGTCAGAAGTTTTAACTTATTATTTTATTCATTTACTAGCTGATAACCGGGCCTTGCTCTGTTTTTTTTTTTTATTGGACTGGCAACTTCCTTCAACCTTCTTCCATCCTACCTTCCTTCCTCCCTCTTTCCTTATGTCCCTCACTTCTCCTCCCCTATGTGTTTGTTCCTCCCTCCCTCCTTTCTCCCTCCCTCCCTCTTTTCTTATCTTATTACCTGGCTTTGCCTGGGGATTTATGTATGTGTGAGTCCTCCTCTTCTTCCCTCTTCTCCTCTTCCTCATCTTTGTCTTCTTCCCCCTTGTTATCCTGTTCATCATCAACTTCCCAGTCCTCCTCCAGTCCTTGTCTTCTTCCCCCTCGTCTTCCTCATCTTCCTCGTGTTCTTCTAATATGCCCTCTTCTTCCTCCTCTTTCTCATTCTGTTTATCATCTTCTTTCCTCCTGCTCTTCCTTTTCCTCATTTGCCCTCTTCCTCCACTGTTGTTATTTTGTCCTCGCCTTCCCCAAAGCTCCTCCGCAGCCACAGGCGGTTCAGGATGGAGGTGATTCCCATGGGGAAGAGCTCTGAGAGGCAGGCCTTCTCCCTCTCCGCTGTGTCGCTGCTGGGGCAGGACAGGTGCGGGGCTCCTGCTGCCCCCTCCCCACCACTCCGCTGCCGGTTACCTGGCCAGGGCACGGCGCAGAGGGTGAGGTCCTGGCTCTTGGAGCTCTTCCCTGTGGGAATCACCTCTGCCCCGGACCGCCTGTGGCTGTGGAGGAGCTTTGGGAAGGCGAGGACGTCTTGTCTCATGTTCCCTGCACTGCTTGGGGAGGGCGTCCGCGAGGCTTCAGGTGCCCCCTCCCTGCCACTCGGCTTCCACTTATCTGCCCAGGCGGGCAGTAGCGTCCTGGCAACTCTGGGCTCAATGGCCTCAGGTTCTGGCTGATCTGTCAGGCAGCAGCAGCATCTTTGGTCAGGGCAGGCGAGCTTTTGCTGCACCCCTGGCTGGGCTCGTAGTCCATGGTTGCGACTGCGGGGGTGGAAGAGACATGCAGGGAAAGGGACCATGAGCATCCCGCCCCGTTTTCCCAGCTGCCACTTCCACCCCTGTGATCGTGACCATGGACTACAAACCCAACCAGGAGTAAAGCAAAAGCCCGGCCACGTTGTCCAAAGTGGCTGGGGCTGCTGGTGCTGTGACAGACCCAGGGGACCTGAGGCCATTGAGGCTGGAGGAGCACAGGCTGCACGCGGTCCGAGAGGTAGGAGAACCACCGAAACATGGTGCCTCCCACTCCCAACCCCCAGAGCCACTGCAGAAGGGTACCATGGTCAATGGTATCAAACGTCGCTGAGAGGTCAAGTAGCACCAGGATAGAGGAATGCCCCCTATCCTGGGCTCACCAGAGATCATGGACCAACGCGACCAATGCCATCTACATTCTGTACATTTGTACATGATCTCCATTTGTAACCGTCACGGCCAGTTTCAGATTAGCAAAGTCAATGAGGAAGCCAACAGAAGTCTCAAAGTGGTTAATGACCACGCATGATCCACTTAACAACCACAACTTGAACTGCTGGAACAGCACAGTCATGGTTTTGTTTTGTTTTTGTTTTTGCTTAATGATTGCATCACTTATCAATGGAGTTCATGGTCATTAACTAAGAGTCCCTGCATAAAATTCTCCCTGCTCATCCAGCCTAGGATGAGGTCAAGGTGGGTGCCTGCTCTCCCATTTCTCTAAGGTCAAAAATATATTTTTTAATAAACGAACAGGAATTCACTCACGTAGATTACAAGAAAAAGAAGTAAGTTACCATTTTAAAAATTATTATTTTTGCCTTTGAGTAAACCTTGATGCCTGGCAACTACTGTAGCTGGAAATTTCCCTGCAATATGCAACTTCTTCAGAAGTTATTTGCCCTTGCATGCTTCCTAGGGGCAAGAGAGGGTACCTTGGCTCAAGGTCACCCAACTGGCTTTGAGCTTAAAGCAGGACCAGAATTCATGGACTTCCAGTTTCTAGCCTGGTACTTTAACCACCACATCAAACTGGCTTTGTTTACTAAATTGCTCAGTAGGTATTCAACTTGATTATATAAATTTATTGTTCCTAATTAATATAAAGTTTACTTATCTATATATATATATATAAAACAGAGCAGGGAGTTTGTATGTGCTCTATACAAAAATTCAGTTCTGCACCAATCTGCCCCAAATTTCACACAAACCTTTGTTAGACTTGCGAAATCAGCACTGGGGGGGTCCCCAAATTCTTTGCCCCCTATTTCAGCTAAAAAAAAAGGGCAAAGGGGACCCCCCACTTTTAAATACCAAGTTCAGCTCTACGAGGCCTGAAGCTCTCCAGCCAATAGGAGCAACGTATGCAAATCGGAATTATGAAGAGGAGGGGGATAAAGAGAACCTGAGCAAGGCCGGGTCATCAGCTAGTGCCTAATACAAGCCCTACCCCCCGAAATAAGCCTTGATGAAGGGATTGGGCATGGCCAGCGCAGGAGGCAGTGAGCAGGGGTGGGCCAACGGTGCCTGTCAGCAACAGGTAGGTAGGTAGGTTGATGGATGGATAGAGGGATAGGGAAGATAGAGGGATAGGGAATATGGATGGACAGACAGACAGATAAAAATGCCTGGCTGAAGGCTTCCACTTTGACTTAGGAGCAGCGCCAGTGTTCCGCCTTCCCCCTCAAATTTCCCCTCCTTTACCTTTTGTTAGGTAACTCACCAAAGTTTCCTGACCTCTCAAGTGCCCAAGACCACCACCAGCAGCTGCGCAAAAGGGCCCGGCAGCGTCTCCTCCCACGGGGACTTGGGGCAGGCCCTGTCCTCCAGCGAACGGGAGTGTCTTGAAATCGTCGTGGGCATGGGCTATTCGTACGAAGACGTCTTAAGAGCGATGAAGAGGAAGGGGCAGAGCATAGAGCAGGTAAGAGTAAGGTCACATTCCGTCCCTGCGTCCGGGAAAGGGGACTGTTCTGTCCCGTGCCCGAAACACACGGATCGGGACCGGCTCTTAAACAGGGTCTTTGATTGTTCAAAAGTCCGTTCTGTTTAGAAACAGAGAAATATTTCAACTTGCCAGGAGCCCCTGGCAAGTTTCCACAGGATTCCAGGCAAAATGCCAAGTGATAAAACA
>JANHGC010003286.1:105052-115542 GCA_027560395.1 Boaedon fuliginosus | reverse complement strand
GTGTTTGTATGTGCTTTATACAAACTTACAGTTCTGCACCAATCGACCTCAAACTTGCCAGATAGGTAGAAAAACATCGTAAGAAATGCACTGTCAATGTCTGGAGAATGTACGGTCTGTTTTTCACCCTTTTTTGGGGTGCAAAGAGGACGATGGCAGCAACTCTTCACTGCGCACGCACAGATTTCTCTCGCCGTTGTTGCCCGGGCTCAGCAAGGTGCGCTGTGAGGCTGCGCATGCAGTCCACGATCGCGCAGCCAAATCCACTCCCCCCATTGTCTTGCAGGCGGTGTGTTCAGGGATGTGTTTTTAAACCGTTATGCCTAATTGCAGGGCTGGCTGAACTGGAAAGAATATCATAGTTCAGTCTATTCGCCTGTCCGTTCCAGAAGCGGCGGCTGCGCATGACACATTCTGACGCAGCGCGATCTCGCAGCCAGTTAAAACACGCCGCCTGCGAGACAATGGGGGGTGGATTCGGCGGTGCGTGGCCTGGGGGCCAGTTTTAACTGGCTGTGAGATCATGGAGTCCAACGTGCCGCATCAGAATGTACTTGCTCAGCCGGCGCTTCTGCAACGGGACAGGTGAATGAAGTCAATCATGATATTCTTTCCAGTTCAGCGCAACCCTGTTATTATGCGAACCAGTTTAGAAACCCATCCCTGCTTTCAACTGATATTCCATTTAAACAATGGCAGAGGGATATCTCAAAGTTTATATGGCAAGGGGGTTGGGAACCAAGAATTAGATGCAGACTACTGCAAGATGCTAAGGAAAGAGGGGGTTTGGGTCTACCAGATTTGAAATTATATTTTGATGCCTGATGCCTAGTTAAAAGAATGGGTCAACCTTCAGAATAAGAGGATACTGGGCTTAGAAGGCCGTTAATTAAGATGTGGTTGTCACAGTTACTTAAGATATGACACAGTTAAAGTAAATGTTGACTTCAACAATCATTTTGTCAGACGTGCTACTTTGAGAGTTTGGAATAAATATAAAACACAGTTTTCCCTGAAGGTGCCTCTTTGGGTTTCCCCACAGGAAGCTTTTTTAAGAAAAGAAATGGTGATGAGGCCAAACGGGTGGACTTATGGTAAAATAATATCTTTTAACGTAGGCGACCCTACCCTCAAATCTAAGGAGGAGTTAGAATCAGGTCATGTTTGTCATTGGTTTACATATTTACAACTGAAAGAAAGATTTAAATCAGATTAAAAAATCATAGGTTTAACTTGGAAATGAAGTGGAAACTTTACTCTGTGGTAGTGATAAACATACGGTATTATTGGTAAAGTGTTATTTAAATCTGGAAAATGAACAAGTAAAGCATTGTATGATTCAATGGGCAAGAAATTTTGGATATAATGTAATGCTTGAACAGTGGGAAAATATGTGGACTAAAGGTTTAAAGTTTACTATAATTTAAAAGAAAATTTCCATAAGATGATGTATCATTGGTATTTAACTCCAGAAAAATTGTCAAGAATGTATAAGGGTACTTCAAATGAATGTTGGAAATGTAAATGCAAAGAAGGGACTTTTTTATCATTTATGGTGAATTTCTGATAAAGCAAAGAAATATTGGAGCAGGATTCATATCTTAGTACAGAAAATTCTTAAAATGAATACAGAAAGAAAACCAGAGACTTTTCTTTTGAGTTTAATGGAACAAGATTGGGGGAATCGGAACTCTGATATTATATATGATGATGGCAGCAAGACCACTCTATCCACAGAAGTGGAAGGTCAACTCAACCCCCACAATGGATGAATGGCTGCAAAAACTGATGGAGTTAGCAGAGATGGCTAAATTGATTGTTTTGATTAAAGAAAAAAAACCACAAATACCTTTATTTCTACTTGGAAACCACTTCTGGACTTTGTGCTTGAGGTGGAAAAAATGAAACTTTGATTTTTGGGTTTTACCAATTAGATCAGGGGTGTCAAACTCATGTCCCCTTGACCGGGGAAATGAGGCGGGGTATAAGTCGAATAAAAATAAATAAATAAATAAATAAATAAATAAATAAATAAATGTCATCACAGCAGTGGCATGTGATGCATTGGGACTCCCCCCCCTTCGCTAAACCAGGTGTGGGCATGACCAGCATGTAACGCATCTGACCCATGGGCCAGGAGTTCGACCTAGATCCAGCCCTGGATTAGATGGATTTGTTGTTATAGAAATGGTTAGTTTATATCAGAGGTGGTATTCAGCCAGTTCCCACAGGTTTGGGAGAACTGGTAGCGATAATTTTGATTGGTTCGGAGAACTGGCAAATACCATCTCTGATTGGCTGACCACAGCAAATACCACCTCTGATTGGCTGACAACATTGGCATTTGTCAACATAAACTATGGCTTTTTGATTAACAAGTCATTAAGAGTAACCCAACTAGCAAGATAATATATAATTGGCTTGAAAACTGTATCCCAAAGGTGCCGCCTCGAGTTCCCCAAATGGGTGAAGAGAGGCTGGATATAAATCGAATAAATAAATAAAATAAATAAATAAACCATCAATTATCAAATGAAATTATAGTCCTATGTCATGTATTAATCAGTATTTTTTTTTAAATTCAGTACTTGGATAAAGAATAGTGATACATTTGCAGATGATAACAGAATTGTGTGGAACAGCTAATATCCAAAGAAGATAGAAATAAAATTCAAAATGCCCTTGTTAGGCTAGAGCAGTGAGTTGAAAGTTACAGAATAAAATTGAATATGAATAAAAGCAAGCTTCTTCCCTTAAAAAAACCAAATAAATGAGAATATCTTGCTAGATAATACCTGTGGGGGGGGAAATATGTAATATAATTGACTGCTAACTGAATATGAACTAAAAGCATGATGTAGGTGCAAAAAAAAGTCAAATGCAGTTTTAGGTTTCATCAATAGAAAAGCAACCTTCAATCAGGGGAAGAATTATCCTTCAGTCAGACCCCTCTCCTCCCTCTGTTCTTGGCACTGGATTTTACAAAGCTTGCAGAGAAATGGAAAGAGATTCAAAGAAGGACAAGAGGGCGCTAGTAATTTAAATTCTATGAAAGAAGATAAAAAGTGATTGGTGGCTGTGTTTAGCCTTGAGAAAAACTGACGGAATTTAGGTATGAATTCTAATACCTCAAAGGATGCCACATAGAATAGCTGAAGAGCTGTTCCCAGGAAATGAGTTTAAATCACAGAAAGTCTGAAGGTATGTGCGAATGAACTTAGGAGACTGGGCAGAGAGATGCTACCAAGGGAATGGTCAGATAAGAGACAGCATAGCCTGGGTGAGGCAAGAGGCTCAGAAGAGATCCCCTCCCCTTAGTTCCTCAGGCTGTAAAGGAGGTGGGGGAGGTGGGGGAGGAAACACGCTTGCAAACTCGCAGGATTCTGTCAATGTAACTTAATGATCAAATAGAATTAACTCGTCTGGCAGCGTTTTCTATCTGGTTTGCCTTGCCAGACTGACATCGATCTTTCAAGTCTGAAGCACACTTTTCCCCTTCCGCCCTGTCTCCTTTACAGCCTGAGAAAGTACAGAGAGCTTCTTGCTCCACCCATTATCCAGCTGCAGGCTATACTGTCTCTTATCCGATCGTACCCTTGGGAGGTTCTCTTTGCCCAATCCCTCAAGGACACACCCGCATACCATTACCAAAAGGTAGATGTTAGAAAAAAACATCGTAAACATACCATCAGTCTGACAGTGCACCCAGTTACTCAGAGAAGTGGGAGAGCTTTTCGTTGGGTTCAAGTGTAGGCTTTGTGAGTCAGTTACAAATGCAAATATTTTAGATTTCTGCACTGAGCAGAGGATTAGGATTCCTGACCTATATTATCCCTTCTAACTATGATTCTGTGTACCTGCCTATAAGATCAGTTGATCGTAGTACTGTATGTTCCTGTTTTTCTACAATAACTAAAACTTACTCTGTAGCATTCTGATTCATTCTAATTACGGCTAGACTTTTTTTATGACTAATGGCAGCAAGACATCTACAAGTACAGTTCATGGGACTGGCTTCACACACATCATAGATTAATCATAGATTAACCACAGCTTCAAGGTTAATATTAATTGTATCTAAAGTAGAAATAGAAAGCTTGGATTTCCTCTATAGGGCCATGCTAATATATTTAACAGTACAGTATAAAATATATTCTCTCTAGAATATAGAGAATATTACTACTGTACTTATATGGATGCATTGCATCAAATGGTGTCTGACAGTCAGCGATCAATTCAGATTCCAAGTTAGTGTGTCTTTTTTTCTTCTTCTTTCAGTCAGGACATTTATGGCCAAGGACCACTCAGGTTTTATAATCATTTTTCAGGGATCTCATTCCCTGCACACATACCCAAAAGAGTGATGCTATTGCAAAAGAGTGATTCTAGTGATTTTACTTACTGTAATATTAACTCAATCAAATATGATTATCATTCTTAATAATAATCCAAACAGACAGACACCTGTCATGTAACATCACAGACTTAACAATGTTGATAAGAATTAAAGTAGTACCATCTAAAGAGTAGCTCCATGGCCAGAGAGGTGACAAATAAATTTAACAAATAAATAACAGAGACAAAAAAAGTCTGGGTAGTGGACACAGCAGTGTCTGGGGAATAGAAGCGTAAGAACTGGACCAAAGTCACAAAATACAAAGAGCTGTAAACAGAAATAAAATGTCTGTGGCAAAAGAAAGCAGAGGTAGGCCCAATAGTCATGGATACCTTGGGTGCAATCCCAAAACAACTGGAGCACCACTTGAACACCATCTGCATTGACAAAATCACCAATGGCAAAAGGAGCTTTACTTGGAACAGCTTATATCTTGCAACTATCCTTAATAGTATTGTTATAAGTAATGTCCATCTGAGTTCAGTTCCAAGTGGAGAGAAAAACACTGGAATCATGGAGGCTGCTTCGAAGGATGGTTTAATGGTGAAGCAGAACCACCAAGCACATGTGATTCTGGGTAACTGACCACATGGAGGGTGTGTGTGTGTGTGTGTGTGTGTGTGTGTGTGTGTGTGTGTATTATAAATATATACACACACCGTCTCTTGGTCCTTGCCTTTAAGCTTCCTGTTCCTGTGGCAAGGACAGGTATTCTATTGGTTGCTATAGGGGTCGTGTGCAAATCCTAGGAGTTTGTCTGAGATAAGTCTGGTTGAACTGTGCCAGGTGATGTAATATCCCTAGGTGCCATGTGGTGAGCTCTCCTGCTAGATGAGTAGAGGGCTAATCCTATTAGGTCCTGAGGGTCTCTCCTGCTAGATGAGTAGAGGGCTAATCCTATTAGGTCCTGAGGGTCATGTCTTAATCCCATCAGCCTGCTGTCAGCTTTAGAAGCCATTTTATTAGAAGCTTCCATGCTGCCACATTCTTGTGCCTGGGAAATTGGGAGCGGGGATTACAGAGAGGGGTAGATCTTAGACATAAACATTCTTCTTCTGAGTCAAGGTTATGCCATCCTACACCTGGGATAGGAGTGGTTCCAGTTGGGACGATTGGTGACTGGACTATGTGATGAACTGATGGGTGCAGGGGATGGATTTTGGATTTTCAATTACTGTGGGAAAACCCGGAACTTTCACATTCGGGATTCCCCAGATGTGCCAACATGACTTCTCTTAATAAATTCTTACTCGGATTAATTTTGTTTGTGAGTGCAAAATGGAAAATTGGGAAGTTTCTTTGGAATGCTGACACCTGGAGCTGAAGGTCTAATTGTCTGGCAGGTAGGCTGGCCCAGTCTTAATGTGCACCAAGTATCTGCTGGGGGCAGGGAGCTGTTCTTTATCTTTAAAAAACTATTTCTCCCTTTCTCATCCAGGGAAATATAATATTCTGCCTTTTTAATATTTACAAAAATATTCCATTCTTCTAGGAGGGGTGGGTGCTAACTTTCTTCCCTATTAAAGAACAACATCTGCCTGTGCCAGCTCCTGAAGGACTTGATAGATTGATAAAACTACCCAATCCAATCTACACATCCAGAATAATAACAACTCACGTCTTCATCTGGATCCTCCAATCGTTCCGCTTCTTGCTCAGGACTGATTCGACCTTCCTTCCAGTTTTCATTGACTGAGCTGAATTTGTAGAGTTTCGATCCCTGGATGTTTTCCTTTCCTTTGAGAGAAGCCCAGTGAGAGCCCTGAGAATTCCAGTTATGGCTCCCATGTAGTTTAGGAGATTTGGGGAGCCACCTCACACAATCCTGCAAGAAAAACATTCATTTAATCTGATATTAGGCTCTATTAAGATGACCTTTCATGTCCCATCATGACCTCCCTCTCTCCCCCCCACCCCATTCTCTCTCTCTTTCTCTCTCTCTCTCCCCTCCCTCTCGCTCTGTCTCTCTCTCCCCACATCTATAACATTTTTGGAAAGCAAAAGATATCCAGAAGGTGACTGCCATCATCAGTTTTTTCCAGGATCATGCCTTACTATTTTCTCTTTCTTGGTCGCGCTAGTGGATGATCTCTGGCATGCTTGGGATAGGGGAGTTTCCTCTATCCTAGTACTTCTTGACCTCTCAGCGGCTTTTGATACCATCGACCATGGTATTCTGGGGCGGCTTAGGGGGTTGGGAGTGGGAGGCACTGTTTTACGGTGGTTCTCCTCCTACCTCTCAGGCCATACCCAGTCGGTGTTGGTGGGGGGACAGAGATTGAACCTGAGAGCTTTGCCTTGCGGGGTTCCTCAGGGCTCAATCCTTTCCCCTCTCCTATTTAATATATACATGAAACCGCTGGGTGAGATCATCCAATGACGTGGGGTAGGGTATCATCAGTACGCTGATGATACCCAGTTGTACATCTCTGCCCCTGATCGAATTAGCGATGCCGCTGAGGTGATGTCCCGGTGCCTGAAGGATGTGAAGGTCTGGATGGCGACCAACAAGCTCAGGCTAAACCCTGACAAGACCAAGTGGCTGGGGGAATTGCCCCCCCCATGGTCCAGTGGATTTTCCATCACTTATGCTGGGGGGAGACAAATTGCTCCCCTCAGAATGGGTGAGCAACTTGGGAGTGCTCTTGGATCCGCAGCTACAATTGGATCACCATCTTTCAGCTGTGGCCAAGGGTGTGTCAGGCGCTGGATTTGCACAGGTATGCCTGTTGCACCAGTTGCGCCCCTCCCTGGACTGGGAGGCCCTTCTCACGGTCACTCATGCCCTTGTCACCTCATGATTGGACTACTGTAATGCGGTCTACATGGGGGTGCCCTTGAAGAGCACTTGGAGACTTCAACTGGTACAAAATGCCGCGGTACACCCATATAACACCAATCCTCCATGAGGTGCATTGGTTGGCAGTGGTCTTCCGGTGCAATTCAAGGTGTTAGTAACAACTTTTAAAGCCCTTCATGGCTTAGGAGCGGGTTACCTTCAAGACCGCCTTTTGCCGCCTTGTGCCTCCCAGTGCCCAGTTAGGTCCCACAAAGTTGGCTTGCTACGGGTCCCGTCAGCCAAACAATGTCTGCTGGTGGGCCCCCGCACTAAAGCCCTCTCTGTGGCAGTGCCGGCCCTTTGGAACCAGCTTCACCCCGAAATTAGGACCATCTCCACTCTGGTGGCCTTCCGAAGAGCCACGAAGACCTGGCTCTGTCGGCAGACCTGGAACTGACTATCTTTCCCTCCTGAATGCTCGTTGATTGTGTTGTAAAATTTTACATTGTATTGATTAACTATTGTTAGCCACCTCAAGTTCCCTTTGACCGAGGAAATGAGGTGAGGTATAAATCAAAATAAATAAATAAACAAACAAATAAATAAATAAATAAATAAATAAATAAATAAATAAATAAATGTGTATACATTGATTTCCTGTTATCTTATCCCCCCCCCACAACTGTTTTCTTTCTCTTTGATGTCTGCTTCCTTATCAAAGCTTAGCTTATATAAACCTTAAAGCAGAAAATTGTTATGCTGCTTAGTTTATGCAATGAAAATCTGTGAATAATAATGATGCTTGTAAATACATCAGGGAAAGAGTGAATGAGTGAGAGGACTCACAACCAAAAGGCTTGAATCAACATTTTTCAGCTGTCCAAAATGTAACTGAAGATCATTTGACAGCTGTGGCCAGAGGGACTTTTGCCCAGGTTCGCCTGGTGCACCAATTGCGTCCCTTTCTGGACCGGGAAGCATTACTCACAGTCACTCATGCCCTCGTCACCTCACAGTTAGACTACTGCAACGTGCTCCACTTGGGGCTGCCCTTGAAAAACATTTGGAAGCTTCAGCTGGTCCAGAATGCAGCCGCACAAGTGGTCATGGGTGTCCTGTGATACACCCATATCACCCCACTCTTACTTGGCTTGCACTGGCTCCCAGTAGGCTTCTGGGTTCAACTCAGGGTGCTGGTTATTACTTTTAAAGCCCTACATAGCATTGGACCGGGTTACCTCTGAGACTGCCTTCTGCCACCATTTGCCTCCCAGCACCCTGTGAGGTCACATAGAGTAGGCCTTCTCTGGATACCATCGGGCAGTGTCGGCTGGCGATTCCATGGAGGAGGGCCTTCTCTGCGGTGGGCCCAGCCCTCTGGAACTATCTCCCACCAGAGCTCCAGAGTGTCCCGGACCTACAAACCTTCCACCGAGCATTAAAGACCTGGCTCTTCCGGTGGGCCAGTTTAAATTGACTCACTTAATATTTTAGTAATTAATGGAGTTTTAAATTGTTTTTTAAATAGTTTTATATGTCATTATGTACCATTTTTATCTACGCTATGAGCCTCCCAGGGTCCTACAGGACTGGGCGGCCTCCAAATTTAAATAAAAGAAATAAATAAATAAAATAGTAGTGATACAATCTTAGTAAGTAATTTGACAGTGTTGTGGGAATTAGTTGTTTAGCAGAGAGATGGCATTCAGGAAAAAACTGTCCTTGTGTCTAGTTTTCTGGTGTGCAGCACCCTGTAGCATCGTTTTGAGGGGAGAAGTTGAAATAATTTATGTCCAGGATGTGAGGGGTCTGTAAATCAGAACCCCAAGGCAGGGATGTTCCTCAGAGAATATGTTGATTGGATACATCAAATTGGCCCAAGTCTAAAAGTTTCCTGCAATTATTAAAGAGCAAAAGTTTCCCTCCCCAGGTGTCACAGGTCACATTGTCCAATCAAAGCAGGCGGCAGGCTCCCTCTGCTCCTCCTCCAACTGCCACCTGTTGGGATGACCTTGGTTCCCACGGGAGAGCTCTTTGTTTTGTCTACAAGACGTTCTAGCCGTTTCCCCCTCATCCTCCCTTCATGTCGCGTGGCAACTAAGAAGCACCACAAGATGGCTTCAGCCAGGTTTGATTCAGAGTTGACCCTTAATTTTAAGGCCACCCTGCTTTCAAGGTAAAACAAAGATCCTGAGCTCCTTTGTATTGGATCTTTATAAGACAGCATTTAAAATGGGGAAATTACCAAATTAGTTTTATAAAGCTTACATGGCACTGATTTTAAAACTGGGAAAAGATTCCAGTAAATAGACCAGTAGGCTTTTGACAATTTGCACAGCCTTCAGATCCTATAAGCGTACTTGTCGATTTGTTAATAATAATACAAAAGAATTTAAACTGCAGATCACAATATATAAGACACTGCAAAGGTCTTTTATATACTGTAGCTCATCTTATTTTCTGAAACAAGTCCTGATTAGAGATGGATCCCCTGCATCCATTCTTAGATGGACATCTAAGAGCAAAGTCCAAGGATCAGCAAAGGCTAGTGAGCGACAGGGAGAGGCCGCCCATTTTGAGAGCTTTGCATTTAGTTTGTGGGGGCGGAATTCCTGGTCACATTCATCAGCCCTGTCACCCAATGTAAAAAGCTCCAACACTTTTACAAGCAAAAATAAACTACTGGTATTTTTGGAATGCTTATCTCGGGGGTAAATATTTGGACAGCTGCAGCACACAAGGCAGCTCTTTGCCTTGTCTCCGTTCTCTTTTTCTCTCTGCTCGGCCCTGAAATGTTGCTGAGTTTGTATGCTTTCAAGCTGCTTTTTTATTATTCCACTAATGGGAGAAGATGGCAAGGAGGTGACAGGCATCAGGGAGAAAGAAGAGCTGCTTCATTCATTCATTGTTTTTCTCTTCACGCAAAAGAGAGAAACAGCCCAACCTCTCCGGCAGCCCAACCTTGCCTCCCAAAGCTGTGGGGGGCCCCTCCCTGGAGGTTTCTAAGAGGAGGCTGGACAGCTTGTCTGGAGTGGAACAAGGTCACCTGCTCGAGCTTCAGTTCTTTAACTTGTGATTACAAAATGCTCCAAACAGACTCTGTGGTCTTAAGCCACCACTTTCCAATTGAGTTAAAATTAAATCCCATTTCTTTGAGTTTAGGAGTATTCCATGCTAGTAACAACTTTTAAAGCCCTACATGGCTTAAGAGCGGGGTACCTTCAAGAATGCCTCCTGCTCTGGATAAAAATATGGTGGATTATCCAGAAGGTTTTTTTAAAAAAGATAAATTTTAAACCGCAGTTGTTTCTGTTG
>JANHGC010003286.1:75814-104952 GCA_027560395.1 Boaedon fuliginosus | reverse complement strand
CACAAATTGATGGTATGAATGTGTGACTGAATGTATGGATTATGTTTATTTTTTAGTAAATGGGCACATTTTATATGTTGTACGCCGCCTCGAGTTCCCCATTGGGGAAGAGAGGCGGGATATAAATCGAACTAATAAATAAAATAAAATAAATAAATATATATCAAGTAACACAGTAACTCAAATCTTCACTTTGAAGTATTGAGAAGCTAACTTTTGATATCAGGTAGTAGTTATAAGCAAACTATGTGCAACGTGTAAATTGGTTTATAGTGAGGTTTTTCTGACCACTTGATTCTAGCTCAGTTATGTCCTTTTCTTAAACTTTTAAATGATGCCCCAATTTATTTTTATCTGATTTGACCATTTATTTAAATAAGTGCTTTTGATGAAGACCTCAAGCGGTTCATTCAAATGAAGAAACTGATCACACAACTCAGAGTTGTGCATTTGTGGGTTTTAGTTTCATTAAAATCAGCAAAGTATGAAGAAAAAACTGCTATATATGGTTCATATTTATTAACAGGAAAGTCGCAAGTATTTGCAGCAAGCTCTTCAAACATCAAAAGACGCTTCTGCTCAAGAACATATGGAGCACTAAGCATATGCAGACCTGTTTATAGCTGTCTTGGTAAGTATATTTTTAATTCATCTAAATATTTTTAATTCATCTCTACTGGTCTCACAATGTTTCATAGACAGAAACCTCTACAGGAAAAATGCAATTTGGTTTCCCTTAGGCAATTTGGTGATATTTCTTTTACAGTGAGGAAATTAAAGAAGAGACAAAGAAAAAACTTAGAGCCATGTTCAGTTATTGGGATTTTTATGTGTATCTTCCCTAAATTAAAATTACACTCGAGTAGTACATTCACATACTCACAAACACACACACACACACTTTCCAGATACACTGGATCTGGATACACAGATCAATTGATGAATTAACCTATTAACTAGGAGTTTGAGAATTATACCATCTTTTATAATCTTTTGTAAAGTATACTATCTAGAGTTTTAGTGTATTGGGAATTGCATAGAAGGTTTACAAAAGCCATTCTGTTTGCTTATGGATTTCAATAATAAGACATTATTCATGTAACAACCAAATATGAACCAAAATACAGTCACAAACTGAATTGTCAACTTATTCATTCTTTTTCCAAGTTATTACCAGCTTATAGAGAACATTTATTCTATTTAAGCCTGAAAACGTGAGCATCTAGCAAATTAGATTGACCGGGGAAGAGAAGCGGGGTATAAATCTAAATAAATTAAAATAAATAATAAATGTAAGCAACAAATTCCTAGCCACCCTAGGAACTTGTTGCTTACATTTCAAAACAAATGTGAGCCATGATTATAACCTTTATAACATAGGAGTTAGCCAAGAGTTTTCGTTTATTGAAACTCAAATGAATCAACATCCAACGTAATAGATTTTTTTTCCCTAGTAAAATGAGAGTTATTGAGCCATTATGTTTCTTAAGGTATTTATTAGGTCTTATGTATCTATAAAACCTTCAAATGTATGAGAATATCATGTCTGTATAGCAGATAACATTTGTTTCCACAACATAGGAACTAGTTGCTGTGTATTTTGTTCACTTTTTAAAACTTGTTTACAGATAGTATAGTATAAAGATGGGCACTGAAATTCTAGTGACTGCAACGCTTTGGCAGCCAAAATTATTTTTCATAATTGTCAATGAATCATATCATAAGGAAAGCAGAGTCTGAAGATCTAGCGTCATCACAATAGTAGAAAAAAAGATGCCTTTAACAACTTTTGTAAAGGAGAGTAAAAGTTAATTATTTGCATGATAACACATTGAAAGAGGCACCCTGGTTTTAACTGATCTCACTACATTTTCTCTTTAGTTTGATTTAGGCTGCATTAAGGCACATGCAATAGGACAATCATGTACATCTTTGGAATTAATCCAATAGAAATAGCAACATCTACTTTTTTAAAAATTTCTTTTAAAAACACAATCTGTTTTTTGTTACGAAACTCCTATACAAAATTATAAAATTTACATCATCTGAGCTGCCCAGGAGGTAATAGTATAAATTTCTCCATAGAACTGGTTCTTTTCATGGTAAGTCAAACAGCCATATAAATAGTTCAGCCATGAAGGGATTTGAGGAGAATATCTTAGTATTTCCAACCAAGGTTCTGTAATAGTGTATTTTCCCTTATCCAAAAACCCAGAAACCAACAGCTTAACATTTATGGAAATGACAACAGTGGAAAGTCACTGACAGACAAATGGGAGACATGACAGCAAAGAGCTTTGCTCAGTGCACTTGTGCTGTGTTCAGATGCTTGGAATGAAGTCAGGCACTTTTCTTCCGCCAAGAAGCACCTTCCCAAGAAATGACACAAGGATAAGATGAGTTGGATCTCCGGTCAAAGACATATGAAGAGGGTTGAAGGGATGTCATTTCCAGGATGCAACAGTAAATGTTTCGACAGCGGAGAGAAGACACAGGAGCAACAACCTGGAGGATGTGAGGCTCTACACAGAAGTGGTCACTCTGTCATTGGCATTATTGACCTCATTTTTGTTTGAATCCAGTCCTTTAGCAGCATTCAGATCATTCCGTAAATTCTCCACTGTTTTTTTCATGTTCTTTAATTCCCCAGGGTGTGGAGTGGCTCGCCTTAGGAGTGTCCGCTAAAAACAAACAGTGGAGTAAATGATTCCTTGTGTCTGGCTTCTTAAAACTGTATTTCTCTATTCATTACAATGGCTTTTCAAGTTTTAATAGCTAAGCGGTTTATTGGTTAGGTGTATTGTGAAATAGAAACATAAGCAATCACCATTTTTATGCCATAATGGCCGGGGCGAGAAAGAGGAAGAAGTGTGTTACAGAGGAAAACATCCAGCAAAGGTGACTTGGAGTCTGCAAAGGTGTTCATGAAGCACCTGTCTGCAATTCTTTTAAGCAGCTGGAAAGGACAGGTGGTGTTTAAGGAGTTGCCTACAGATACAACATGAAAGTCAAAGCAAGCTCCGAGGACCTTTGCCATGTCAAATCTGATGGGCTGCACAAACTTAGTATACCAAAAGCTGAGGTGCTGCTTTCTCTTCTACTAAGTTCACGAACTTCCTGTCATACAAATGCACAGGGCAAACTTGTTATCAGCACTGGTTATGAGGACTAATACTAACTTAATTGTTCTTAGATTAAATGTCTTGACTAGTTGCTATCACTGAGTTCACCATTCCCAGTTTAAGTATGTATAAAGATGACAATACTGCTACAGCCTTTTTTCTAGCATATGGAATTCATATAGTTACCTATACTGTTTTCAAAAAAAATATTCGTATTTCAAGAAGAAATAGAAAATTTCTTTTCTTGAACAACAGATTCTGCCACAAAAAAGATTGCAAACTAATTTGAAATATAAATGCTTAAAGAAGAGATTTATGCCATAAAATGGGAATCTGATGCTCTAGGAAAGTATATGAAGAGAAGAAGAAAACTGTGGTTCTTAATAACATCGCCCAACAGCATGTTGTACCATTGTAAAGCACTACTGATCATCAGAAGGGAGCACAATTTTATATTCGGATTATTTTATTTGGGCTGTTTTAGTAATAACTTGGGATCTTGGTCTGATTTATCTCCAGAAATTATAGATGATTATTCAGTTCTATTCATGATTAATCTGCCAATTATGCCAATGATATTTATATCTGAAGAAGTGATGTGCATATAAATGCTGTGGATATATACTTAAGATGCTATGTACAATATTTCAGGATGCATCAGCTCTTCAAAACTCTATAACATGGACTCTGGGAAATAAACCAGACATGTCAGTACCCATTGTTCCAAATTCTCATATGTGAATAGCCAGATCTATAAGCATACAAGAATTATACTGTAATATCTTGTCTCATAAGCAATTGTAATTATGTAACCAAAAGATAAGAAAACAACCTTGTATTATTCTAATATCCCTGAGATTACTGGAATGCAAAATAATTTTCAGTGCCCCACTATTAATAGTCTTTTTATAATGCTAGTTAAATTTGCCCTGAAATTATTATGTGATTTCAGCAACCACTTGCTTTAATTATGCAAACAACAAAGATTGTTGTAAGTTGAATGTTACTATATACATGAGGTCTAAACAGCCTAGTGTTAATAATATATTGCTAATATATTTCATAAACTCTAAACGTAGTGTTAATCTATATGGTGCTTAGGATTTTTAACAAGTTTTAATGAAATTAAATGAATACATTCTAGCAACACTAATTGACAAGAGGATAGTATTTATATGAAAATGCATATTTTTAATCAGCCTTATTGATTGGGGAGGGTGAAGACTGAAGTAGGCAGAAATTGTTTTAAACAATTAATTTTCCTTTTTTATTATTGTTTTATTGTTTTATCGTAAAAAGTAAAATACAAAACAGAAAAAACATTTGAATGTTGAATGTATGTTGAATGTATGTTGTTTTGTTTTATTTGTTTTGTATTTTAATTTTTCAAATATTAATTGATCAGGATAAGCATGTGTAGAATAATTTTTGGCCTTTATTCAATTATAAAATTAAACACATATCTCTTTAACTGAAAATATGGTGAATTTTCAAAACAGGAACATTCTTTTGCTATGTATATTTAAGTGTATTTTAAGCTCACACTACACTTCATTTCAGATGCTAGTTTGATTTATACATTGTGCTAAATTGTTTTCTTAAACATTGATTGGGTTCCTATGACCGATATGTTACAATTTATAAACCATAAAACCTGATTTATACAACAAGCTAAGCCAAAGTTTTAGCTTGGATTTAGAATATCTTAAGTCTGTCTGTCACACAAACTCTTCTATCACCCAGTTATAATTTGGAAGCATGACTGGTTGCTGCTTGACATTTGAACTTCCTTCAGAACGTTTCTGAGTGTGAGTGTGCACTGTGTGTGTTTCAACAGAGGTCTCATAAGAACAGTGACAGATGTTCCCACCACACTCTCCTTCATTTGAACTTCATTCATACCAAATTCTTCCTGATAGCTCAAAGGTTCCAGGCATCGGTGCAAATGGTTATGAAATGAAGGAGGGACAATGGAAGGGACAGCAAAGAGATGGATGAAATTGTGGAGATGGTAGCCAGCGGACCAATGGAAACCTCCCAGAGGTCATTGCCTCAAACACAAAACTTTGCATCTTTCGTAAGAATTCTCACCTCTCTTTTCGCTTTAGGAAAAATCAGATCCACTTCCTCATCAAAGAAGCAAAAAGAAGAGAAAACTAGCACAAAGTCATGTGTTTAAAACAAAATGGCTTTTTTTTAAAAAAAAAAAACCAGATTGGGGTCACAAATTGTATGTCATGCAGTCTACTGCTGCTGTGAACATTATTCCAAGACTATAATCAGCCTACTATTCCATAATTTTGCATTTGCTTCCTAAGAAAACTCACCATCTCATTGTCTTCTTCATCTTTTTCATCGTCTAAAAAGCGAATTGCACTGACTCGGTTTACTGCCCGTTCATTCCACGTTTCATCTGACATTTCATTTACCAAGTTCTCCAATGCGCCGCACCGGGGAAGGTTATCTGTTATGAAAGCAGACAAATAGAGACAGCAGATGTGTATGTCACAGATGTTAATGTCACGGTATATTCAAGCTTGGATGTCAAGTTTTTATTGAAAACTTTGAAAATAACATTCAATATTCATCTGAGATGCCAAGTCTATTAGATTATTTTTCATTGGCTATATACTGTCTGTGTTTAGCAACTTTCATTTCGTGAAACTTACCTTTAGTGAAATAAAAGAACCTCCTCTTTACTTGTTGATGTCTTCAATATTATGTAATTATACCTACCATAACATTTTCCACATTAGCATCTTTCATCATTTAAATATTTCATATTTGTCCATGCTGCTTGTTACAAAAGGGGACTGACTCCCCCCCCCCCCTTAGGCAGAAGAAAGCCATCTTTGCTTCCCATGATCTTAAAAAATTTTTACCTTGGCAACTAGGCTCAGAAGGCATTTGAGGAAGTAAAACACAGGTTAAAATTTTTTCTCCCATTTCAGGGTCTGTATCTGTCTGGAAGGTAAGCAAAGGCTGAGACTGGTTGTCAGACAGCCACAAAGCTTTCAGTTTCAAGCTAGTCAGCGACATGGGAAGATGTATCAACCTAGCGGAGAAAACAAGGAATTGGTTTAAGATTTCTTATCCAACTATGCAGAAGAAAGCAAAGCCTTGAGGAAGTTTGCAGCATATTTGTTGTTTGTGCTATAAAGAAAATAACTCACTATCCTCCTTTGGAAAAAAAAAGAGAACATATTTCAAGGTCCATGTTATAATATACACAATAGAGCCCCCTGGGCAAATATACCCCTTGCAGTGCCATAGAAATTTAGCTACATAGCGATGCTAAAGTCTATAGGTATCAGGTGTTCCAAGTTAAATACAGATTGACTTCATTGTTCAGAATAATAAACATACTGTGTGCCCAGGAAAGAACTTGGCATTTATATACCACATTGTTTAGCACCAAAAGTATTTCTCTGGGTGCAGGATTGTTTTTCTACCCCTTAATTGGCCTCCAATTTATATTTCATGCATTTTGTACATTGTTATTGTGAGAATTTGAATTAGTGGAGGATAGAAAGAAGTAAAATTCTGTATTAAGTAATGTTTGATTAGACCCAAACTAAATTGCTTCAAGCCAAATGACTAAAGCTTATCCTATTCTTATAACAGCAGAAAATCCCATTATCTATCACAGTCAAAAGGCAAACTCCCTCAAGTCAAGTTCAATTCCTGGCCACTATATGGTCATGTCAGTTCTCTTGGCAGAAGAGAACAGCTTTGCTTTTATCTTCTTCTGGGATGTCGTCCTCCCCAACTTTCAAATCTCATCTAGGGCCTTGGCATTTATAAGAAATGTCCCTCCAAGTACTAAGTAAATTCAACCATTCCTAGGTTTTCCAAACTCCATCCAGATCATCTGGATACTGCTATATTTTATCTGTTTCAATGTACAGACTTCGACATGGTTCTTGTGACAACACCTAGATCCACTTAGCTGATGTCAAAAGGTAAATCCAGGTAGTGCAGTGGTTATTTATTTATTAAATTTATATCCCGCTTCTCTTTCCCAATCAAGGGGAATGCAAGGCGGCTTACAACATAATTAAAATTATAATAAAAATACATAATGCCATAAAAAACACAAGGTGCAGTTAAAACTATCAAACCTATTAAAAAGACAACTTTTACAAACAAGCATACAGCCATTCATACCAGGGAGTCATCAGTTCCAGGGTAGGGACAGTCCAGATCTCTACGGGGAGTTGGTTCCAGAGGGCCGGTGCTGCCACAGAGAAGGCATTCACCCGCGGACCTGCCAGCCAACACTGTTTAGCTGATGGGGTCCATAGGAGGCCAACTCTATGAGATCTAACTGGGCGCTGGGAGGCATTTGGTGGAAGAAGGCGGTCTCCTGGAGAGCCTCCTGGTCCTGGAAGGGACACGACTGGTGCAGTAGTACAGTACAGTTAAAGTACAGTATTAAAGCAAAGTCTGCCCAAAGCCTAAAGTTTGATCCTGATGGAGTCAAGGTTGACTCTGCCTTCCATCGTTCTGAAGTTGGTAAAATGAGGACTCCATTTGTTTGGACAAATATTTATCGTACACCACCCAGAGAATGTTATAAAGCATTACGGGGCAGCATATACGTCTAAATGCTATTGCTAATGCTAAACGTTAAACTGATTAATATTTGGAGGCGAGAATACCATGAAATGATAGAGCTGTAGGCTAGACTTAAGGTTTTTTTAAAAAATTGAAGACATTTGGTCACATGAGATCCCTGATATTACTGAAATAGTTATGGTAAAGGGTTTTTAAAACTTGGAATATTTATTTTTGTTCTCCATAGGAAAAATGTGCATCGGTTTTTAAAAGTATAATTAGAACAGAACCCTTGGAAGGTGCATAAGGGAGTCTCAGAGGGAATTTGTCTGAACAGGAAAGGTGATGGACTGAGCAGCTAAGGACCATAACTTCTTTTCCATTGAAAGTGAGTAAGAGAGAGACTCACTCCATCCCTCGTCTAAAACATTTCCCCAGGGACAGGAGCATAACACCTCTTGTGTTTTTGAGAATACAATTTGTATTACCATTCTGTGTGGCTATCAATAATCCAGTGAATTTGAGACTTCCGGGGGCACTTCCGGTGCTACTGGGTGCGGCGGCTACGGGCTCTGTAGCCACTGGCCCAGGACTGCTGGTCGGTGACCCTGAAAAGGGTCTAAACCTATCCGAAGGATAGGGGAAGAAAAGGAGCGTGGGAGGAAGGGGTAAGGGGGAACGCCGACCCTCTCCCGCCTTCCGTGAGCTCCTTCCCGGACCAGCCAGGGCGGCCGCAATGGCGGCTATCTAATCGGGAACCCTGGGGGAAGAAGAGTGCAGGAGGAGAAGAATATAATCATTCTGGTAAGAAGGACGAGCGGAGAGTTTGGACACTTTTAAAATCATTACAAATTATTACAATTATCGGGGCTAAGAGATTCGGGCGGAAAGAGCAATAAACCAAGGCGAACCTGGAGAGCAGCCTGGCGAGATAAAGCTCCGCCCTCGATCTCGCCCTCCTAGTGCTGGATAAATTGTGGATTGTTTACCCTCTGTTTCTTTACTTCTTCTTCGTTGGGAAAAATCCCCCCACCAAGTAAATATGGCGGAGGAAATACAGCGGAAGGATATATCTAAAATATTTGATAAATTGGAGGAAAAAGTAGACCAGACGGACGCTTTGCTGTGGGAGCTGAGATGTAACTTTAAAAGCTTTAAAGACGAAATGGAACAGACGAGGCAGACAATGAGGGATTCGTTTAAACAACTAAAACTGGAATTGGATCAGCAAACAACACCTCAAAATGAACAAGATTCGGGAAAATTGGACATAAAAGAGACGATTGACTTAAAAAATGATTTGGAAGCAAGCGTCCGGAAACGGGTCTATGGAGGCGATGAAAGGAAGAAGAAGGAAAAGACTAAGAAGATGGCGTTGAAGGGGTGGGAGGGAGAAACAAGTATGCGGAAATACCTTTTTAAAAGTAAAAATGAATTGAAATGTGGAGTTTTTACTGTAAAGAATGAATTAAATGAATTTAACCAATATGAGATAGAAAGAGAACAGGGGAACTGGGATGTTAAAAATAAGGTAGGAATAGAACAAAGAAAAAGAAGAAGAAACGAAGGGATAGACAAGGAGGAGGAAGGGGGGGCAATAAGAGGGTGGATTTTTTAAAAAGAAAAAAAAGAGATGAGGGGTAGAGAGAAATGATGAAGGGTTGACAATATATATTTCTAAAGTAATGAATTGAATTGAACGTGCGTTTCTTTTTTTCTCTTTTTTTCCCTTACTTTTTACTTCTTTTAGTCTAGTAATTGAAAGTTTTGTTTTTATCTATATCCTCCCTCCCTCTCTTGCTTTCCTTCTTTGTTTGAATTTTTAATGGAGATGATAGGGGAGGAGGGGGAATTGAAAGTAAATAAAATTATACTTTTTAATTTAACTATATATGTATTAAATTTTGATAAACGCACGTGGGGGAAATATATATGTCTGTAAACCAGAATGGATTGATATTATACTTTTAATATTACTTCTTTTTAACATATTTTATCTTATGTAAAACCAATAAAATCTTTAAAAAAAAAAAAGTCTAGAAAATCAACAGATGCGAATGAAGGCTGTCATGCCCCAGCACATAACTTTTATATACTGTTGTTGCTCTCTATCCCCATCTAGTGGCTGGAGAGACAAAATCCCAAGTATATTGTTTGAAGCTGACCCAACCCATTTTACCCATCAGTTTTGGGATTTGAGGTTAGGATCTTTGGACCAGCCAACAACACAAGCAGGTTCCAGAATAAAATATGTTTAATATAAAAGAGATAGGGAAATAGATGTCTCAGAAGAGACTACATGCTTGCTGTAAGTATAAGCAAATGAAGGTAAAGAGATGGTTTACTTTGCTGCTGTGGCCTTGGGTTGCACTGCCTGCCGGATGGCTGCCAGGATGCTTTCCAGGGCAGCCTGGACGGTCCACTCCAGGCAAGACAGTTCTTCTTTGTTGTGGTGCCCTCCGGTGGCCTTGGTCAGCAAGGGAGGGTTGTCACCAGTAACTTGAGGTTGCAGGATGATGCGGGAGGTCTGTGATGCTTCATGCCAGGCCTCCGCTTCAGGTGCTGGTCCTGATTTCTAGGCAGCCTTGTTTCCGTGGCTGTCCTGGTTGGCAAATTTGAAGAAGAAGGCTCTTTTGGTGGGAAGTCAGCCATCTTACTTGTTTCAGGGTCAGAAGGGCAATTCTCATCAGAATTGGCCTCTTCTTCTGGTTCCCCGTCGCTTGGCTCAGACATCTGGTCAAATGTCGGGGAATCATCCCCTTCTAGCTAAGCTGTCATTTCCTCCATCGTAACTCTAGTCATTTCTTGTTCTGCCACTTGTCTTTTCACCACCACCACTTTTCTCTCTGCCTCGGCTGTCTCCATCCTGGCTGCAGTTGAAGTGCATGGATCCTCCTGTGCTGCTGTTTCCCTGGCTTGAGTTGTGGCCTGGGATAGCAGCAGAGCCTTCAGGAGCTTTCTCCACTCAGCATCAGTCATGGAGCCCACCTGGTCTTTGGTGGATCCTTCGATGGAAGCCATGGCCTCTGCCCCATTCAGATCTGCATCTGGGCTGGCCTGGATTGGCATGGATGTCAGCTTGTGCTCTTCCTGGGTTGCAGCTGATGGCCCATGTCAGTCAGCCTGTGGAGAGCATTCACAGCTATCCATGTAGGAGGCAGATTGCCTTGCAGCTTCCCTTGCCTGATGTCCTCTGGTCATCACTGGTGAGCTGCGGGTCCAATTGGTTCTTGGAGTCTTCGCTGGACTCCAAGATTCCATTCTGGATGTTGCATCTGGTTGCTGTGGCTCTCGACCATCCATCTGCTATCACTTATCATTGTTTGGGATTTGAGGTTAGGATCTTTAGATGAGCCAGACAACACAAGCAGGTTTGCTGTAAGTATAAGGTAAAAGAAGGTAAAGAGAGAAGCGTGCACACTCCTTTTATAGGTAGGAGACCACATCTCCCCCTATAGGTGCTACATGTGCAGCGCTGACAGGTGCTGCCACCTAGAGGCCTATTGGGGCAGTGTAGGCACATGTTTTTGTGTGACAATCAGCCCACACTCTCAAACCAAGTGCACACTGAGAAGCTAGACTCCATTTCCTTTAGCATTTGGAGAAGGCAGAAGCACAAAGAAGAATCCATCTTAATCTGTGGTACATGGTCATCCAAGGACAAACCCACATCCCACACACACAGCGTCACTGGTGAGATTTAAATTGGTTATATTTATTAATTGTTATGTTCAGCAGTAACTCAATACAATCTGTCTTGTACTTGGCTCTCATTATATGTATCCCTATTTTTTCCAGTTTCACCAGATCCTGTTCTTTCAATAAATCATTCAGATCTACGCACATGGTCTGGTTTATTGGAGGATAGGTGGGGTTAGCTGCATGCACACAACATGTAGTGAGGACAGAACAAGTATTCTTAAACTTATATAAGAAAAGTGAGCAGCCGATCCCTGGTGAGTTTAGCAGTGCACCAGTTTTAAATGTGCAGACAAAGTAAGAGCAATGCCAGATTTACTCAGGCTTTGCTTGGGCAGAACTGCACTAGTAGCCAAGATAATAGATCATAGTTCTTGCCTTCAACTCTTGCCAACTGCTTGAATAATTCCCTGCAAATTTTTTGGCAGAGATTTTTGGAATTAGTTTGCCATTTCCTTATTCTTCCAAGGCCTGAGAAAATGGGACTGCTGACTTTGTACCTAAGATAGGACATCGAACTAGAACTAGGATAAGGAGGAGGAGGAGGAGGATTACATTTCTTATGGGGATTTATATTTTTAAAAGCATGGATTAGGAAAACTTACACATAGAACATATTTGGAGAAAGTAATAATGGCTACTGATTTCCAGCAATACTCACTATAAAAGGAAAAAAAGACCAATGAAATAGAGTAATACAGTGATGGCGAATCTTTTTGGCACTGAGTGCCCAAACTGGAATGTGCATGCATGCGTGTACCTGTGCATATGCCGAGGTGCTGGAAAACCAAAAACCAGCTGGCCGGTGTGTGCATACCTTTTTTGGGTTGTGTCAGGGGCCATTTTCAGGCCACTCTCAGGCCATTTTGGGGCTGTTTTTGGCCTAAAAATGCACCAAAACCGGCCTTATTTTGGCCATTTTTTGGGCATCTTTGGCCGTTTTAGGCTATTTTTTGGGCTGTTTTTGGCGCAAAAAACAGCCTGAAAACATCCCCAAAACATCCTGAAAAAGTCCTCAAAATGGCCTGTGTTTTGGGCATTTTTCGGGCTGTTTTCCAGCACTCCAGTGCCAGAAATCAGAAAATCAGCTGAGAGGGCTCTGTGTGCCACCTCTGGCACCCATGCCATAGGTTCACCATCACGGGAGTAATAAATAAAATTTTGAATGCAAACATGGGTAGATTAATTCCTTGAAAAATAATTCACATTTTTAATCAAATACAATGTAGCAGATAGCCATTTCAAAAATGCATGTATATTTTAGCATGGTATATAAGTAACAAGCCAGGACTCACACATGCAAAGTGCATCGCTATTCCAGTTATTTAATTTCTTGTACGTATAAGAAAGCATTCATAACTAAGCCAGAACCAGCAACTACTACTACTGTTTTGAGTTGCCTGAACCGTGAGACCAGCAGAAAATAAATACAATAAATAAATAACCTGGTTTGTTCATGTATCCACGTGTTTAATCTGCATCTTAGATCATACTGACTCTGCATTAAAATTAAAAACTCACAAGGAGCGGGGGGGGCAATTGATCTCTGGGGCAAGATTATTCCAGGGAAAGATGCCAGCTGTTGGGAAAGCCTCTCTCCATGCAATATGCAGCTGAAATTGTCTCAAGGGAAAAACTCAGAAGTAACCTTCTTTCCAAAGGACAAATCAGTCTGAGGATCACTCACAAATCACTCACATCCCCATATTTCTGGAATTGATACTTGCAGGAATTGGGCATGTCTAATTCAATGAAAACAAGGACTAGGGGTGGCATATTAGCAATGTTCCAATATCACAGGGGTTGCCATAAAGAAGAGGGAGTCAAGCTATTCTCCAAAGCACCTGAAAGCAGGACAAGAAACAATGGATAGAAACTAATCAAGGAAAGAAGCAACCTAGAACTAAGGAGAAATTTCCTCACACTATAACAATTAATCAATAGAAGAACGTGTCTCCAGACGTTGTGAATGCTCCAACACTGGACGTTTTTAAGAAGATATTGGACAACCATTTGTTTGAAATGTTATAGGGTTTCCTGCCTGAGCAGGGATTGGATTAGAAGACCTCTGAGGTCTTTTCCAACTCTGTTATTCTGTAAATTGACCTTTCTTCTTTGTGGCAGTCCTTAAAATACTGGAATACTGTTATCATGTCACCCCTAGTCCTTCCTTTCTCTAGACAGCTCATAACCAATTCTTGCAACTGTTCTTCATATGTTTTTGTCTCCAGGCCCTTAATCAGTTTAGTTGCTCTTTGCACTTTTTCCAAAGTCTCAACATCTTTTTTCTAGTGTAACCAAAACTGGATGCAGTATTACTAAAGATATACAAAGCAGTACTAATACTTCACATGAATTTATTGTATGCCTCTGTTTATACAACCAAGGATTGTTTAGCTTTGTTTGTGCCACACACTGCTGGCTCATGTATAAGTGATAGTTCACAAGGACTCCAAGGTCCCTCTTACAGTTACTGTTTTTGAGCCAGGTTTCACATAATCTGTACTTGTACCTTTGGTTTTTCCTGCCTAGGTGTAAAACCTTGCTTTTCTCCACATTAAATTTCATGTTGTTGGATAGGACTCATTGTCCAAGTGTGCTAATATCTTTTTGGATCCTGAGCTTGTCTTCTGGGGTATTGGCTATTCCTGCCAGCTTAGTGTCATATGAAAATTCCCTTCTATTCCCTCATCTAAATCATTTGTGAAGATATTGAAGAGTACTAGGCCCAAAATGGAACTTTGTAGTTCCCCACTGCTTCCTTCCTTCCATGTAGATGTAGTACCATTGAGTATGGTTTGTCAGCCAGTTATAAATCCATCTGGTGGTGATGATGTCTACCCTACATTTTTCTAGTTTACCAAGAAGTAGATTGTGGTTTACTTTGTTGAATGCCTTGCTGAAGTCTAAGAATACTATGTCCACAGCCTTTCACTGGTCTACTAATTTAGACACTGTCAAAGAATGAATAAGATTAGTTTGGAACGATCTATTTTAACAAACCCATGCTGGCTGGCTACTAGTTATAACTTGTTTCTAAATGTTCACAGATCGGGTTTTTTTATTATTTTTTCCCAGCATCTTCCCAGGTATTGTTGTGAGGCTCATTGGTCTGTAGTTTTCTGGGTCTGTTTCCCCTCCCTCCCTTTTTTTTAAGATTGGAATCAGATCAGCTATTTTCCAATCCTCTGGTAGTTCCCCGGTGCTCCAGGATTTTTGAAAGATATGATACAATGGTTCTGAGATAACATCTGCCAGCTCCTTCATAACTCTGGGATGTAATCCATTAGGTCCTGGTGATTTATATTCATCAAGATCAGGCAGGCATTCTGTTACCATTTTCTTGCTTATTTTAATTTTTATTTCTAGTCTGTCTTTTATTTATGTTTTTGGTAGATTGGGCTATGTTTTCTTTTTGCGTGAAGACTGATGCAAAGAATAAGTTAAGCAGCTCTGCTTTCTCTCTACTGCCTGTTACTACCTTTCCATCTTACCTCTTTAGTGTTTCCTTGATAAGAGAGAATAACAGATTTGGAAGGGACCTTGAAGGTCTTCTAGAATAACCCCCTGCTCAAGCAGGAAACGCTATTCCATTTCATACAAATGGTCATCCAATCTCTTTTTAAAAAGCTCCAGTGTTTTTAAGATAAACAAAGGAGATTTTGTTTTTCAGTTTCCAGAAATTTTTCCAGCTTTTTCCAGGAGGGCCCATCTTCTTCTGGAACCCAGAGCCCAAATTCTTCTATGAATTTGGAAATTCCCATTTCTCTTTCACAGAAGGCCCTACTTGATGATTTTTCCAGAGTAAGATAGGGTAAACATCCCCTAAAACTGTCCCTATTTGCACTGATGATTTGTGTCTTGATAAGAGACAAAGGAAAATAGGAGGAGGAAAGGGTGTAGATAAGTTCACCTCCTTGAATTATTTGTAAAAATTATCAAGGCATAAAATAACAAACAAACAAATAAATAAATATCTCTGTTAGCTTATGTTATCTGAGTCATGGACTCTTAATCAGCCATTTTTTTGTTTGTTTGTTTGTCAAGGCAGTAGGGACATAATTTTGGGTCTTCCTTGGAATTTCTTTCAGTAATCAGGAAAAGGAATCTGTACAACCTTTTCAGGGCCATCAGTCTTTTGATTTTTTTATCAGGAAGGAAACCCATCCAGTTAACCCCACCCAATAACCTGGAACATCATCTTCCCATCTTTATTATGGTTAGCTGCCCAGTCAGCCAAATATTTAGACTGGATTTGGAATTTTTATCCACCTATCAAGCCCTACGCAAGAACCTGGGATAGGTAGATATTGTTTGATGGTGATGTTATTATTACTATGGTTAGTCACTCAGCTAACCATGTGTTTAGATGGGTTTTTGGCATTTTTGTCCACCTATAAAGAATAAGGAACATGAATCAAATATGTGGAATTTCAGACTGATGAAGAAGAATCTGTTGAAAAGACAAATGAAAGAGAGAACAGATGTAGGATTTATATGATGCCAGAGGAACATCAATTATTGTTTGGTCTGATGATCATTGGAAGAAAGAAAAAAGGATGGCATTGGCAACTGTGACACTGTAGAATGGGAATAGCTTTGGGGGGGGGGATTAAGGTGACATCCCGCCCCACACACACACCCAGTTTTTTTGTGGAAATCATTCATGTTTTGAATGCTATCCGCCTGATTCAGCACAGCACTGATTAGAAAAAGTATGAGGTTTTGGACATCATGCTCCCTGTATGAATACATGATACTTTTTCTTCACATCTTGTGTGACTAAAGAAAAGGAGAAAAATCATTTAATTCAAAATGTTTAACTTTCACCTTTTTAAATACATATACGCTATATCATATATTTGAAAAACAAACTCTGCAAATCATTCATATGGGTACATTTTAATCTATATTGATGGACTTGTGGATTGTGCTACTTAAATTGCTTGCCTTGTACTGGCTGTTCAGTTCTTATCTAGAGCCATTTATTGTTCTTGATGGTAATCTTATACACTATGATAACCTGCACAAAGTTACAAAAGGAATTTTGCAGTGTTGCTAAAACAATTTTAACTCTTGCAGAGGAACTCTGAAATGCACATACAGGAAAGAAATAAAAATTTGTGCTATCTTCTTGCAGCAGCCAGGTACAGTAGGTGATTGGGTAAGCAACACCACAGGAACAGAATCAGCAGTATGACTTCATTTAAAAGAAAAACTATTTTGAGGACAATAGTGTTCACATGTTGGACAGGAGAGATACTGTAGATGGTTTGAGAGAGTAGTGAAGGAATCAATTTATGCCAAAAAGGAAAATCCTTCCCTCAATAGAGGTGGAGGCCTCAGACATAACCAGTTCCCCACTTTTTTATGCTGCTTTTTAATCAATCCCCAGGAAGATTAATACCACTTCACAAGATCACCAGGAAGGCCATACTAAACAACCACCTAGGGTAAAGGACTTTGGAGTTGAAACATTTGCATCTCAACAATTCTCTGCCTATTCACCTAAGGCAGGAGTTGGCAACCTGCAGCTCTGGAGCTGCTTGAGCCTCTTTGGGGCCTCTGCTGTGGCTCCTTGTCCCCTCACTTGCCTCTCACCCTCATCCTCCCCTCCTTCGCCTGGCCTGGGAAGGTAAGGGCAATGACGGAGGATGGAGTCTGTCCAGGTTGGGTGAGAAATAAAATCTCCCTGGAGGACATATATAGGATCCCCTTAACCAACTTGCACATACTGAAGAAGCTAGTTGGAAAAGCAGCAAACATTTGAACCAACAAGAAAAACAGTCCAGTTGCCATGACTAAACTTCCAGAAAACTCTACCTGGATGACTGAGAATCTGTAGGTGACATTGTGAAGATGTTAATTGTCTTTGGAGATAATAATATTGATATTATTATCATTATTATCTGTTCAAAATAATGTGAAGTTGCAGCTGCTAATTCTTTAGCTGGAGTTGACCTTCATATGCATCAAGTTCTTCCCAAGAACCCAGGATATCCTAATCTATCAACATAATAAATGTGTCGATCCGGACAATATGGCCTTTTGCAATTGACAGATATATTTTTTTGTCAATCTGCAGATTTTGTAACTGCCATCCAAGACTTGTTGGTATGGCACCCAGTGTGCTGATAATCATTGACACCACCATGATTGGTTTATGCTATAATCTTTCAATTTTAATTTTCTGATCTTTGTTATTCTAGTTTAACTGCAAAACATACATTATTTAATTACTTAATAAACAATGTTAGACTCCAGAAGCTTTTAAGTACAACATAACAATAAAATGATGTGAAAATTGCAGAAAACTCTGATAGGATTCTAATTGTGCCCTTCCAGATAAATGCACCCAAACATTTATTTTCCACTTGGATTAAGAACTGCAGTGATTCACTTGACAGATGCGGCAAGAAAGGTTGTAAAATGGAACGAAACTCATTTAACAAATGTCTCACTTAACAACAGAAATTTTGGGCTCAGTTGTGCTAAGTCAAGGACTACCTATATATTGTCTAAAGATAATATTTGGTACTTCATAAAGAAATACAAACCTGAATGATTAGATAACATTGTGAGCATTAGATCATGGGAACAGAAGTACTGTAGGTTTTTAAAATATAATTACTGCAGGCCTTTAGGAAATTTCTAAAGTTCATGTTGTTCTTTCTTGTTAGGATTTGATTATTTTTCTAAGTTGTATTTTATTAGATTGTAACTGGAAAAAATAAAGACCCTGAATGTTACTGCAAAAAGTGCTAAATTTTTAAATTGTCTGAGCTGGATGTTTTATTGGCATGCTTAGCATTAATTACATCGTTGGTTTCATTCATTGCAGTTCCCTATAGTGGCTTTCACAGTATAATGAAAAGGTTCTTGTTTTTCTTTTGTCATGATAAATAAAGTTATCTCAAATGTAGAAAGCAAATTAATATTTTGAAATGAAGAAAATATTGGTTTTTATCCAATGATAATACACATATTTAGTCCAACATATTTATTGTGGTAAAATTTTTCATGTTTTTGTTCTTTTGGAAATGGCAAGCTCCAGTTCTTTGTATTTATGTTAGAGCTTTTTTATATTATTTTCACTATTATGTTTATTTTGTAAACTTTATATAAATGGTCTACAGAATGCCCATACAAAATTTGATCTGATTTGTCATGCACAGCTAAGCTTATTTTTTTCCATTCATTAATCATTTGACTCTCAATTAGATAGAAAGATAACCTGATATTTTGCAGTAGATCAGATGCTACTAAGAAGTTCTTTTAAAACATATTTGTAAGAATTTGAGAGGGAATTATACTGTCATTATTTAATGCAGAAGCATAAGAACTTCAAAGAAAGAGGAAACAGTTGCTGTTTACCATTGCCACTTAAAGTCAAACATTTTGGGAAATGTTTCTGTCTTGTCCATTTTACTTTAGTTAATGCTATCTGTATTCAGCCATTTCAATTGTGACCAATGGCACTATGGAATCTGGAATCAATATTAAAAACTAGAATGGTGAAGAGTTTTGGATGCAATGTTATCTCTTATTCCCAGAGATTTATTGTCGGATATCTTTTTCTCTTTGCCTGTTGTAAGAATTTGGAGATAGGAAGTGACTTTTGGAAAAGTCATTATTCAGACGTGATACTGAAGAAGTGACTATTAGAGATTTTATCCTTTGGGAACTTGCAGTGAGGACTCATGGGGCAATAGATGTCTCTGAAGGAGCAGGGATAGCATGGAGGCAGAGAACGATGGCCAG
The DNA here is from genome assembly GCA_027560395.1 of Boaedon fuliginosus. NCBI lineage: Eukaryota > Metazoa > Chordata > Lepidosauria > Squamata > Lamprophiidae > Boaedon > Boaedon fuliginosus. The sequence continues at coordinate 85,813 of JANHGC010003286.1, read as the reverse complement.
ATGGCAAATTCTGGGCAGAAAATTCTTTCCAGAAAAAAAGAGAGCTTGTGTGATCACTAACTTGCACTCTGGACAGCTGCCTCTTATGAGTAGCCTGTTGGGACTGACGTTTTGTGGTCTGCTCATGAGTTGAATGGCTGGGAGTTGAGGGATTTCAATCAAGTTCACAGCCATAATGCAGTCGATAAGGAAATAAGTTTCACATGAGCCTCAATTCTTAACCTTAAACTTAACCTTAAACTTTCAGACGTAATTAATTTACAGCCAAGGAGAAATTTTCTGAGCATAAGAATAAAAATTCCTTTTGGTGAGTTATTATTCTTTCTGGATTCAAAAGAAGATAGGTTTTTTTTATTTATTTTTTTAAATTGGCAAAACACATAACAAGGAGTCAACATAAGAAAGTTTAACTTAAATGGTTAAAGAATATAGTTATTCTGAAAGATTATTTTGGAGTAAAAGTGTTTTTTAATAAATTGGAATTAAATTTGACAAACAAACTGGTCCTTTTTTTTTTTTTTTGCTGTTTACTAGGATAGAGTGTACACAATTGATGGATTTTACCAAATAAAATGTAAAGGTCCCATACCGTTCATGCTGGAGGCACTGTTTAAGGTGCTTCCAAGCTGAAAGGATTAGCCAGTGACATCACCGTTGTACAGAGGATACCTGTGAGGGGTCCTTTCATGTCCCCATCAAGAAGCTGGAGCGAATAACAAGAGCTCACTTAGCTGCAGCAGCACTCGTGTCTCAAACACGGACTAGCTAATCTCCAACCCAGTGTCCTAACCAAGTGAGACATATAAACCAGACTGTGATGCTTACTATAACTATGGTGTGCTATTTAAAATGAAATTATTAAGTACCCAGGAAGACAAAAGAGGAAAAAAGGGAACCCATTATTTGAAATACTTCCATCTTTGGATTATGATATCAAAATAGCAACCATTTGAAAAACAGAAAAAATGGAGAATAGGAGATGATTGCTTTGTGTACAAATGATGAACATGTAATTGCTAAAATATATAAAGTTTTATGGTAATTTGAAACAGAAGAGAAACAAGTTTATATGATAAACTTAAATGACTTAAAATATTGATTATAATTCACACATGGAACAATGGGAAACTATGTAATTGAAAGAATTGAGATTTACATTATGCTATAATTTTAAAGAGAATTTTTACTAAATAATGTACTGTTGGTACATGCCACCAGAAAAAAATCTCTAGAGTGTATAAAGACCGTTCAAATTTATGTTGGAAATGTGAACAATAAGAAGGGAAAATTTATGATATTTGGTGGTTGTGTAAAATAGCTAGCAAATTCTGGATTCAAATATACACACTGATTCAGAGGATTTTAAAGATTAATCAACATTTGAGATCAAAGGTTTTCCTATTGCGATTGATGTGCAAACAGTTGGAAAAAAGTCATGAAACATTGTTTTTGAACATGAAAACTGCAGCAAGATGCACAACTATGTATGCACAACAATGGAAAGATTTGGAACTACTCACAGTGAAAGAACGGTTGATGAAGTTGATAGAACTTGCTGAGATGGCTTAATTGACCTCTGTGATCAGAGAAAAGACAATATCTAAATTTATTGCTGACTGCAAATCTCTTATGGACATTCTGCTTAAGAAAAATTGAACTTATGATTCATGATCATAATGATTAGACAGAATAGATTATATAAAGAGGCGAGTTATGCTGTAACCATAGAGTAAAATGTACATTTATACTTTTAATTTTAATTGCTGTAAAGAAGATATTGTAACCTAGTTCTTTGTATCTATTTTTCTTAGTTTTGTATTTGTATTTGTTCCTTTCTTATACTTCTAGATTTTTCTTTTCTTTCTTTCTTTTTCTTACTTTATATTAATTTTTTGTGTTTGTATGTATGTATACACATGTACGTACATATCTCATATTTATATAAAAAAATCTTATCCTTTGGCTCACAGAAATCGGAAAACATCTAACAACTACATAAAACTGTTGTGGAAAAACATTTGATGTCACCAGAACACATTCAACATTTCTATATCCTTCTTCTCCATCTCATTCCAAAAAGGCAATTGAATTATGACTTAGAGATAAAAATACAAGTGAGTTTGCAAATGGAAACTGAATCCATACATGACTGCTCTTAGTCAATTGCTGCTTTTAATATTTCAGATATATTATTGCTGTTTCCTTCATGCTGATAATTTATGGTTTATAGCTTCATATTTTAGATAATATTTTTAGCTGTAATTATTTACTTGTGTGATGCCTAGAGCTTTGTGGAACAGATGATTACTCTTAGCCTTATGAAATGAATAGATAAAGAAAAAATGAAATGGTAGGTGCTGCAGCTAAGTCAACCCTGAAGTATGTACCAGTATATATATATAAATGGAAATGCCACCTTTCCTAGGGATAGAGCTATGAGACCTTAGCTGAAGAAGAGGGAAACACAAACTAGATTTTCTATACCAGCTTAAAAGCTTCTCAACTGAAATGCCATTCTATTGGATGTGACCTTCTGAAATATGACTACTTAAAACTTCTTCCTCTGGCATTTACTATTAAGCAAGTACAATGCGATCCCCTCTTTTCCAAACCTTGGCTAAATTCCTCGTGCATCAGGCAGACTGGAAAGAGGCTGAAGTCCCATCTGACAGAAATGTCAGGTTGGATTTATTCTGATCCCCTTTCCCATACCATCAAAGCCTATGTTTATTATTAAAGTACAAGCAGTTTGCATGGTTTATTATAGCAGAATACATTGCTTGCAGACAACGGGATAGAGTAATATGTAATATGATGTGCAATTGTTTTGTAAATCCCTTGTCTGTATAGGCATAAAACTGAATATATAATTGGATTGCAAAAAGCCAAGTGCTAAACTCAGAGAATACTCTGAGGGACTGGGGAAATGAGGCGGGGTATAAATCTAAATAAATAAATAAATAAATAAATAAATAAATAAATAAATAAATAAATAAATAAATACTCTATCAAATTTTGTTTGCCCATTATTATATAAACATTTTTTTAAAAAATGAATAAAAATGATAAAATCTTAGGTGATGTGCATTTATATAAGATTGATTGAAATTATGAACCTTATTTCTATGTAAACTTGCAAAGTCTATAAAGATTAATAGGTTGATATGCAAAGGTAAATTTTATACTTCTGTTCTTGTGCTCAATTTCCATGGCAATTTGTCAACCTGAGAATGATGAAATCCAGCAATCACCTAGTGTGGTCCTTCTTGACCTGGATAATGACTAATCCTGTATGGGTTTGTGTAAATTAAATCTCACCAAATTGTTGATTGGGAAGGCCTTGGTGGCACAGTGGTTAAATGCAACCCTGCAGCCTATCTCTGCTAACTTGTTCAACAGGTTGTCAGTTCGAATCTCACCAGGCTCAAGGTTGACTCAGCCTTTCATCCTTCTAAAGGTTGGTAAAATGAGACCCTGATTGTTTGCTGAGTGAGAATATGCTGACTCTGTAACTGCTTGGAGAGTGTTGTAAAGCTCTGATAAGCAGTGTATAACATCTGAATGCTATTACTATCTCTGTTGTAAGCCGCCCAGAATCCTTCTGGAGTTGAGTGGCAAAAAAATGTAATAAATAAAATAAATAAAATAAAGGCACTCTTTGTCTGCCTGACAAAGGCTTAGACAGTTTGGTTGAACCTCTGGCATAGCTTTCATCTTCCTTAGAGCACATGATTATTATTATTGGTTCCAAGCCTTTATCCAAACTTAATACATACTGTTCATTCAGAATTAGCCTGTATTTTTTTCCAGATTATTAGACACATAAGACTTGTTCCTATCTGGGACAGTTTTAAATCATCAACATATTCAAGAGTGTTTTCGGACTTTCACAGGACCTCATCCTAGCAATTCAGAATGTTGGGATATTTTATTTACATTCAACTCCTATGTGCACACATTTTCTACTATTTTGAAATCTTGTTGAATGATAGAGTAAGCATTGAAACACTGGTGTTTTGATTTTAATATTTAGTCTTTCTAACAGTGATTCCCTGACAATAAATTAATTGCCCCAATGTGTAATTGTATTCAATTACACAAGTTTGGAATATAAACTTCCTACCAAATTAAAAGCACTAGTTTCACATCTTGGCTTAACTTCACCCTAAAGTTTAAGAAGGATTCAGGTCCAAAATCAATAGTCTGGCTCTACAGATATGGCGGCTTTGATTGTATTTCAAAACCTGGTAGATATGGTTTCATCCATTCATTTCAGCTTTACTTAAAGCCTGGCCTTAAACTCCAGCACTTTTGGTGCCATTTCCCCCAAAATACATCAATCAAGTTAGTGTGAATTCCTGAAGAATATTTTTTTAAAAAAAATTAAAAAGCTTTTATGGGCAATCTTCCATCAGTGTTAATGTATCACATTTCACCTATGCCTGCATATACTTTGAAGGAAGTTATCAGCTTAATTGTGACTCTTTTAAAATTTAATGCTGCTTTTTAAAAGGAAAAAAGGATGAACAGTTGCCTAGAGGGGAATCTTAAGCACAAGGTATTTAAAGAAATTATACTTTGAGGATTCTGTTTTTATCCAAGCCTCCACAATTCATTTAATGAAACAACATTAGCATTTCACCTATCATCTCTATTTCTGTCCTGGTTTCCTTTCCCTACAGGAGAAAAAAAAAATCAGTTCCTGAATAGCTTCTTGATGATTTTACAGTTATGAATATTCCACTTTTTTTGGTTTTGTAAACAATATCTACAATTTTTCCTAGACAACTAGACTTATATTTTTTTGTAACATGGTTAATTCTGAGCTATCATTTTTCAGTGGGTTAGCATTAACAATTCTAAATTTCATGCAAATCTGAAGATTTCTAATCTTAAATCAGGCTATAACCCAAAGCATGGGGGTAAATATCCTGTTGTTGTCTATGAGTTAATCAGTAAATGACTTCACATCAGCTAGTTAAGGTTATGAATCCAAAAGAAAAAAAATACAGTGGGATGCACAATCAGTATTCTTTAAGTGGCTGGTATCATTAGACAATATTATTGTAGGATAAAATTGGAAGAGAAAATCAATTCGTAAAATTGTTTAGTGGATCTGTTTTCTTATTAATAATTTCCTTTGTTTTTATTTCACCTTTTGGGGCTAGTACAACCATTGCCTTCCCCTCCTCTATGCTCCCCCCTCCCTTCCCATCCCAACCCTTTTAATGAAGTAATGATATCCCAAGGTAAGTCTGTTCCATCTGGAGTACATGGCAAAAGCCAATCTATAGAAATGCCTTTAACACAGATGTCCTTAAAAACAAACTAATCAGTTAATATAAAATGCCATCTTTGGTTTTAGTACAGGCACTTGAGTTCCCCCCAAAAAAAAAAATCAGATGGCCAACTTATTCTAAAAACCGAAGAAAGGACAATTGTTGCAGTTATTCCCAGATTGTACTGAATGTTGGATTAAGAAAACATCTGCTTTTTTATATTGATTCAAGAAGCAGAGACCAAACGCTTATCACTGTTCTGTTGGAAAGAAAAGAAATGAGGGATAATCATCATCCTGATCTTACCTTTCCAGTTTATCCAAAACTATTCAGAAAAACTTAAATATGGATATGAATAAGATGAAAATGTGTAACTTAATTTGTTGGACATCAATAAAAGTAGCAATAGAGAGACAGGAACTGATATCAAATATTAGTAAGGAATGTTCAGTTGAAGCCCTAGCATGGGAGTGCAGCTACTGTATATCCTTGCCAAAGAATGGTACACTCCAATCTAGGCTGGACATTGTTTTCTATGGTGCATGCAGCTTTGGGAGGGACACACTTGGAATGGCGCAGGAGAAACAGAACATTTGCCTACTCAGCCAGATCAGCTGAAACAACCTTGCTGCTCAGTGGAGTAATAGCTCTCACAGTCACTTTATGCTCTCATTCTCAACATGGAATACTACTTCAACATCCACGGATATGGATAGCAATAAAGGGAATGTCTGTGATTTGGTCATTGTAAGGTCATATTACTTAGGGAAGAATAATAGAAGCAAGTCTTTAAATCTCTTAGTCCCACATCTAGAGATTAATCCAACTGTACAAATAAGTGACTGTACTAAAAGATCAACTCTGAAATTACTCTCATGGAATATAACTGGCTGAAGCAAGAAGATGAATGAGTCTTCTGATGCTATTACAAAGTACAGATCAGTCGTTAGTGGACTCATAGGTATCAACTCCAAAAATATCCAAGGGTAACTTCACTGACTGCATTCATTTTAGTTATTTGAAGTATGCTATTCTAAGTGTGGGGGTTATTGTTCTCTGCTGATTGGTCAAAAACCTATTCATTTATAACAGATCTATTGTTACAATGAGAACAGTTAACCAGTGGAGGTTAACAATTTAACAATTAACTGTTAACAACTAACTGCTATTTTAATTGTTAAATAATTAAATCAATTTAACTATTAATAGTTTAACAGTTCAACAATTAACAGTAAGAACAATTAATGAGTCCAATGGCTTGCCCTCAGAAGCTGTGGGTGCTCCATCACTGAAGGTTTTTAAGAAGAGATGTGTCTGGAATGATATAGGGTCTATTGTTTGAGCAAGGGGTTGGACTAGAAGACCTCCAAGGTCCCTTCCAACTCTATTATTTCAAGTGTTATTTAAGTTTCTCACTCCTATTCTTCACAAGTGGCATCTTTAAAAACAAGAAGGCTGTGCTACATCTCTCAGTGTAGTCTTCTACACTGGGCTTGTGTGGTTATTCTTATTCTATATGATACAGTTAAAGTAATTCATATATCTTCTTTAAAACAAGTATTTCATGGATGATTTTTGTAAGGCCATGAATCCTGAACAAAAAGACAAATATTTAGGAGAGATTACTAACTGCACTGCACTGTACAGATCTATTATACCGAGGGTAATACAAATGTACATGAAGCATTCAGAACTCAAAAAATGATGAGAATTTCACCCCAAACTGGTCTCTACATGCCCACAAACTCAAGAAAGATAAAGAGAAATGAACGTTTTCTGCAACCTCCCTGATCTTTCTTATTTTCTGTCCAGGCTGGTATACCATATTGCATTTTGTACTTTTCACAAAATGTTTATACATTTTTGTATTTATGGAATTCCACTTCGTATAACTACAAACCTCAGGTATTTGACTTCTTTTCCACAATGTTATACTTCCTAGGCATTACCTCCACAGAAATCTCTGCAACAGAAATCCTGGTTTATTTATAAAACTCTTCATAAATAGAAAAGGAGGGAATACCAGTAAATAAAATCTAAAATTAATAGTAATAAAGCAATACAATATATGTTAAGACAAATGCTTTATGAAAAAATATTGCAAATATATGCCAACATAGTATGATGAAATCAATTCGGAATGAAACCATTGGGCTGTATGGCAGTATTTCTCTTTGTCACTAATGTTTGACCTGACATTTAATATAAGCACTGTTAGACAAACTGAGAGTTGTTTTTATGACTCAAGCTGTGCAAATCACTGCTGAATGATGTTCCTCAGATGAGTTCTCTAATCTTGGAGACTTCTCTGATTCACATTTATGGCACAGTTTGCAGTGAACACAGAACTTGAGAAGATTGTATCTTGTTGGATCTCTTTATAGTGCTTTCTATCTTTAGCTACAAAGTGGGTTGATTAGTATTACAACTAAAATGGTTTTTTTTTTCTATCCCTGTATGGTACCTTGTAGAAGAGGTGCTTTCAATGACAGCTTGTTATGCCAGAACTGTCAGGTGATTGTTTTTGAAGCAGCCTTACCCTTCTTTCGATGAGATAATGTTGAATTCAGGAAAGCCCAATAATTGCATCTTTTGGCTGGGATGGACTCTGGAATACCATCGTGACACTGAGAAGTCTTTTTTCCAGTCTGTCTAATGATACCTGGATTTTGTTTTTGAATTATGTTTGAGTTATGCAGCCTGGTTCATGGCCCTATCCAATATCCATAATTTATGCATTACCTCATTCTATAAATATTTTAAAAACAACAATAATAAATGATCCAGTTTTAAAAGTATAATTACAATGGAATGTTTTGTGTTCAAGTACTGACTAGAAACAATGCATATTTTTTTAAAAAAGAAACAAGATTCAATTGGTATTTCTCAGTTTACATGTAATTTCATATTTATTATGATAGGCAATATCAAACTTTGATTATATCTACCCTCCTCCGTACCTCCACCTCCTTCTCTTCCTTCTCTCTTTTTTCCTATTCAAAAATGTGCCATGGCAAAAAGAAGACAACATTAAGATGTTGTATAGTGACAAACTGAATCTGGTGTATCCCAAAAGCATAGGGATGTCTTCCACAGGGAACATCTCATCATTACCTTTATCTTGGCTGCTGCTTTAATCCTTATTGATAACCAGCTGCTATTGACTGAAGATTCATGATTCAGATGAGTAGCTGCTTCCAATAAAGCTTTAGCCTCAGCTTAACCCTGCCTGAAAGAAATAGGAAAAGCGGAGGCCATAAGCTGCCAGAAAGAAAACAGATTCTCTGCTCTTAAAGTGCATTCATCTGACATCCATCTAGAATCATAGGAAATACAGAATATTCCTTTAGTTCTACTTTTTTAAAAAAAATGAACCCAAGTCTCATGCATGCAAACCAAAGTTTGGTTTAACAATGCTTTAGAACTGACATACTATAGCCAAATACATTGAAAAAAATAAATAAAGTGGATGTTCCTTTCAATCTCTGCAGAAAATGTCTCTATCTTCTTGTTTTATGCTGTTGATAAGGGAAATTTCTTTTGGTTAAGCAGAAATTGCCACTGTAAATGTAATTAGTATCTGGTTCTATCTACCAGAATATATGTTCATTAATATATGTTCATTAGCACTATTCTTGTTTTTTGTTTCTTCGTATTTCAAATAATATGAGTGCATCTCTAACAGGAGCAAGAGCAATTTTTATTCTTCTCTCAAACTTTCACCTCAGGGTGAAATATGAACTGAACTCCAAATCCTTGCCTAACATATCTGTATCCCACCCCCCCATTTCTACTGCAAAAATGCTACCTACAGATTCCTTTGCAACTTTCCACAATGCTCACTAACATTTCCAGGATGCAGGAAAAGGTTGCAGCTCAGTGTTAGAGCTTCTGTTTTTCTTGCCAAAACCCTAAATTTAATCTCTGGCCTCTCCAATTTTGGCTGGGAAAAATTCCAATCTGAAAACTAAAAAATATGCTGCATATCACTGTGAACTCTATTAAACCAGATGGGCCAATATTTTGTATTGGTAGCTTATTATGTTCACAATTTAAAATGAATACAGTGCTGTCACGGTTGTCTAATTCATGCTAAGATGCTGGTATGGGCTGAAATATGCCACTAAGAAGACATATTTGCAAACAAAACAAAATGGGTGGTGAGATGTGTTTTATCCATGTACACCATGCAAGCGATTCAATATGCAGCTTCCTTGTCCCTCCTCCCAAATTCCTGCAGATATCAGTATGATAGCAGTTTCTGGCAAAGCTGAAGTAATAAAGGAGCAAGATTACAGTTACACATGAGGCTGGCAGATAAAATGATCTTTTGTAACATAGACTTCAGAACCAGGAATAGTTCTCTGCACATCCAGAATCTTGGTAGTATGTTAATATTTCTACTAGAAATAAAAAAAGTGACCTCCTTGCAATGTTCACTTGTAAGTTAATATATGAATATAAAAATATTCTTCTGGTGCTATTTGCTATAAACCAAAGAGGATTTCTGCTCTGGCCTCATATTTAGCTTTTCTTCCCTTGTAAGTTTCTTCTATTGTTATTCTACTTATAAGGGATAAATATCTCTCTTTCTCGCCCCTCCCACTCTAAATCTCTAGAATAATTGTTTTTCCTCTCTCTCTCTCTCTCTCTCTCCCTCTTTCCCTCTCTCCCTCTCTCCCTCTCTCCTTCTCTCCATCTCTTTCTCTCTCTCTCTCTC
>JANHGC010003286.1:54870-68887 GCA_027560395.1 Boaedon fuliginosus | reverse complement strand
CAATTAGTTTCCAATCCCTGACTTTTAAGTTCCAATTCTGATTTTAATTCTCCTCTTTCATTTAGTATCTCTTTATAAGTTGGTGCCTTACCCGGGACCAGTAGGTTTGGGTACACAATCGCCTCCACAATGGATATCCAATTCGGTATTTTCTCGTAGTATTTCTGTTTTATTTTTTCCCAAATCTCCCAGATTGCCTTCCTCACTAGGTGTCTTAAAAAAAGACCATTCCGTTTTACCTTGTCATACCACATATAGGCATGCCAACCCAGAGTCAGATCATGTCCTTCTATTGTTAATAATCGTGTATTTTTTAGTAGTATCCAATCTTTTAACCAAGTTATTATGGAGGCCTGATGGTATAATTCCCATTCTGGGAGACCGAACCCACCTCTCTCCTTTGCCTCTTGTAGCATTTTCAGTTTTATTCTTGGTTTTTTTCCCTGCCACACAAATTTAGATATTATCTTATCTAATTCTTTGAAATAGTTTTTTGGAATTTGCAATGGGATGTTCTGAAAAAGAAATAGAAGCCTTGGCAGGATATTCATTTTAATTGCCTCTATTCTACCCACTAGTGATAATTGTAATGATTTCCATTTCTCTAAATCAGTTTTAATTTTTCCTACCAACTTAATGTAATTGTCTTCTCTAATCGATGATGTTCTAGCCGTTAACCAAATTCCCAGATACTTTATTTTCTTCACTATTTGCATCCCCAGTGTTTTTTCCATTTCTATCTTTTGCCTCTTTGCTACATTTTTGACTAGTAATTTTGTCTTTTCTTTATTTATCTTAAAGCCCGCTACATTTCCAAATTTTTCAATTTCGCCTAACAGTTTCGTTCCCGTTTCTTCCGGGTCTTCCAGGATGACGACCACGTCGTCCGCGAATGCCTGCAATTTATATTGTTCTTTCCTAATTTGGAGTCCTCTAATCTCAGTATTGCTTCTAATTTTTCTCAATAAAGTCTCGAGCGTTAGTACAAATAAAAGTGGAGAAAGCGGGCACCCCTGTCTCGTGCCCTTATTTATTTCAAATTTCTCCGTCATTTCTCCATTTATTAGCACTTTTGCTGTTTGTTCCGAATATATTTTCCTTATCGTCCCTATAAATTTTCCCCCAAATTTCATATTCTCTAATTGCGCTATCATAAATGCCCAGTCCAAATTATCAAATGCTTTTTCAGCATCTAAAAACATTAACGCCACTTGCCTTTCTGGGTGCATCTCATAGTACTCTAATACGTCCACAATTATTCTTACATTATTTTTTAGTTGTCTTCCTGGAAGAAACCCATTCTGATCTCGGTGTATGTAGCTTACTAGAAACTGTTTCAGCCGTTCTGCTAAGATTGCTGCATACATTTTATAATCGACATTAAGAAGAGAGATGGGTCGGTAATTCTTTATCTGTTGCTTACAAGTATTCTCCTTGGGAATTAATGTGATATATGTTTCGGACCATGATTTGGGTATCTTGAACTCTGAAAGTGCCTCGTTATATATTTCTAATAATTGGGGTTCTACAAGTTCTTGGAATTGTTTATATACTTCTGCGGGTAATCCATCTGTCCCTGGGGTTTTATTAATTTTCTGCTTTTTTATAGCTCGTCTTATTTCACCGATCGTAATTTTCTCATTCAAAATTTCTTTTATCTCCTCCGGTATCTGGGGTAGGTTGGCCTTTCTCAAGTATTTTTTGATATCTTCCTCTGGGACCTCCTTTCTCTTGTATAATTCCAAGCGTTACGACTTTCATTATCACTGTACAACAGATGGGAAAGTATCTTATGAAAAGTAATTCCCATTCTATCAACTGCTCAGCAGTGTGTAAAATAAGGAACTGCACATTTGTATGAAATGAAATGAAATCACTTTCAACTGAGATTTCAAACAGGCAGAAATAAAATAAACTGATATTCCTTTATGGAATATATAACTGCCTGCCTGAATTCTACCCAAAGTCAGTGGTCATCATTTCTAGTTAGAGCAAAGGTGGGGAACTACGGCCCATTTATGAATTGTGGACGTCAACTCCCAGAATTCTATGGTTAGCCCAGGAATTCTGGGAGTTAAAGTCCACAAGTCATAAAATGGCCATAGTTCCCCACTCCTGAATTAGAGCAACCTAAATATATACCATTTACTGGATCTTTTTGGTCTGGAGTTTTATCAGATTTCTATCTCAATTTAGAGTTGCAAAAAAAAATCACATTTGTTATATTGTTTTATTTTTTAAAATAGCACTGATGACTATGATTAACAATAAAGAAGCCTGAATAAGCTGGTTTATGTAACACCAGACATATAAATGGGTTTTCAAATTCTGAGACAGCAAATTATGACATAAAATTATATTTAGACCAGCATTTTAAAAGGGATCTGTCTAGTGAATAAAATTTGACTTTTAACCCAATTAGTGAAGCATTTGCAGTGAGCAAGCTAATAACATAATGGCACATGGGTGTGTGTTTGTGATATCCCATGACAAAGCAGAAAGGCTCAGAAATTGAATCAGGCTCCTATTACCAACTGCTGCAATGCTTCGTTGGTGCCTGTTCTGGAACCCAGCAGATTAGTTGGGGGTGGAAATCACCTATGGGGCATGTACAGTAGAACTTCGGTTCGTGAACGCTTCTGTTTGCGACTAAATCGGTTCACGACCTAAAAACCCACCCAAGTTTCGAATTGGTTCATGGCTCATAACTCAGGTGGCGAACAAAAATGTCGCAGAAAGATTCCTTTCCATGCCGTTTTCCCTTTCGCGCATGCGCAGTATTATCTGCGCATGTGCAGTGAGTGTCACTTCAAAACACAACCAAATTGGTTCACAACCGCAATCTGGGAACAGATTGCAGTCGCGAATCGAGGTTTGACTGTATTCAGGTAGTCCTCAACTTATGATGACAATTGAGCCCCAAATTTCTGTTGCTAAGCGAGTCAGTGAAGTGAATTTTCTCTCATTTTACGACCTTCCTTGACACAGTTATTAAGTGAATCTGTCTTTCCAATTGACTTTGCTTGTCAGAAGATCACAAAAGGTGATCCTGGGATTCTACAACTGTCACAAATATGAGTCGGTTACGAAGCATCTGAATTTTTATCACTTGACCCTGGAGATGGTCAATGGTTGTAAGTATGAAAAATGGCCAGTCACTTTTTTCAGTGTCATCGTAACTTTGAATGGTCACTAAATGACTGTTGTTAAGTCAAGCAGTACTATACCACATTTGCTTACCAAAGGAAATTTGGGGCTCAATGGTGGTCATAATGACCAGGGAAATGAGGTGGGGTATAAATCAAATCAAATAAATAAATAAATAAATAAGCCGAGGACTACCTGTATGCTACTATTATATACTTATGACTACCACTGAGCCCAACATTTCCATTGCCAAACAAGAGAGTTAAGTGAATGTTGTCCCACTTTTCCCCAGTGTTAAGTGAATCACTGCAGTTGTTAAGTTAGTGTCATGGTTGTTCAATGGATCTGGTTTCTCCATTGACTTTGCTTGTAAGAGGGTCCCAAAAGGGGATCCCATGACCCCAGGACTCTGCAACAGTCGTAAACAAAGGCCAGCTGCCAAGCATCTGAATTTTGATCACATGACCATGGGGATGCTGCAGTAGGGAATGCTTTTTCGTAAGTGTGAAAGATGGTCATAGGTCATTTTTTTCAGGGCCATTTGAACAGTCACTAAATGAATGGTTGTAGGTCAAGGACTACCTGTAAATAAAACTTACATATCAGATAAAAAGTGGTGTGTAGCACATGTACATAAGGTTCGCATATTTTCTACCCCTTTTACAATTATCATTTGCATGATAAGGTATCAACCAATCTCATCTATCTACTTGTTCTATAAAGTTTGGTGTGCATGTTTTATCATTTGGCTACTCTAGAAAAGTATTTGATAGTTTTTCTGGATAGTTTCTCCATTTTTCTGATAGTTTCATAAATATACAAGAAAGGAAAAAAGTGGGGGGGTGGGGGTGGCATTCGGTCTGGCTTGATCATATATATGGTGCTCATCTTTTATGTCAAAGATTATTCATTCACACAACTCTAGTTCTGTTACACTCTAACACTTTCAATACAATTGATCTTGGAAGAAAAAGGAAATATAACTTCCACCCTCCCATTTTTTTACCCATGATATATTGAGGAATAAGGCACATCTTATCAAATCATGCTATATGCTTTATTGATGAATGGGTCTTCTACCATTTCAACATATGTAAGGGTTTACTAATGTTGTATTCTTCTCTTTCTGTCACTTAAGTATGAGCCAGCAATGTGCTGCAGCTGCCAAAAAGACCAATGTAGTCCTAGACTTCATCAACAGAGGGAGGGTATCAAGATCATGTGAAGTGTTAGTACCATTTCATAAAGCCTTGGTAATATGCCGCCTCGAGTTCCCCCAAAAGGGGTGAAGAGAGGCGGGATATAAATCTAATAAATAAATAAATATCACATTTGGAATACTGTGTCCAGTTCTGGTTACTATGATACAAAAATAGTGTTGAGACTATGGAAAGAGTGCAGAGAAGAGCAACAAAGATTTTAAGGGGGCTGGAAGCTAAACCCTACAATGAACGGATGTGGGGAACTGGGTATGTCTAGTCTAATGAAGAGACAGACTAACGGTGACATGATAGCAGTCTCACAATATCTGAGCGGCTGTCACAGGAGGAAGGGCCAACCTATTCTCCAAATCACCTGAGGCAAGACAAGAAATAACAGGTGAAAGCTTATCAAAGAGAGATCCAGCCTAGAACTAAGGAGAAATTTCCTGACAATGAGAAGAATTAATCAATGGAACAGCTTGCTTCCAGAAGTTACAGGTGGTCCATCACTGGAGGTTTTTAAGAAGAAATTGGACACCACTTGACTGAAATAGTATAGGGCTTCCTGCTTGAGCAGGGGTTAGACTAGAAGACCTCCAAGCTCCTTCCCAACTCTGTTATTCTGTTACTTCTCCCTCCATGATGTTTCTCAATTAACAACGAAAGGCATTCATTGTGTCAACAAAAGACTAAAACTACTCAAACTAGGCAGACTTCTATAATCATATCACATTTGTGTTCAGCTAAGAGGACAATTTGTTTGGCTCTTTTTGATTAAGAGAAAATATTGTTCTGCTTTCAGATACTTATTCTCTTGGAATAAAATCATTGCTGGTGTCTATATAGGATTATATCCTACTAGTCAGATTCTCAGATTTATTCCACATTATTAACACTTTGGGTGGAATAAATTATCCAGGAAGATCAGAGATAGATTACTGTAAATTATGAGAGAAATGCAATCACCATGCTATATAGAGTAAAAATGTATTTATAAAAGCCAAGATAAAAGTATAGGCCCTTAATACATAGAACTGTCTAATATACTCACCAACTTAGAGGTTTTCCTGATCAGTGTATGTTCATTGCCTCATATCTTAGACAGTTAAGATGTCTTAATCTTAGACAGATCTTAGACAGTTAAGACATGGAAGGGCTTACAAAACCGTCACACAAGAGTAATACATAGCAAATGTATTTTGCTATAACAATGTCTCAAGCTTTGAATCCTTCAGATCAGGGGTGTCAAACTCAAGGCCCACCCGCGGAGTGCTTAAATCCAGCCCACGGGGCAGGCCTGGTAATATCCAGGAACCAGCCCGCAGTGCCTCTGGTGGCTAAAAGGGGCCACATGCACCCCCTGCACCTCGTTTTCACCCTCCATGGCCTCCTGCAGCAGTCTGCCAGCCATAAATGGGCCAAAAAATGAGCTGAGAAATGGGCCAAGAAACAGGCCGGAAAACAGGCCCAAAATGGGCTGAAAAATGGGCCCAAATGTGGCCCGTTTTTGGCCAGCAGTGCTGCTGGAGGCCATTAAGGGCGAAAATGAGGCATAGGGGGGCCGTGCACAGATCCCCCGTGCCCTGTTTTGGCCATCAGGGTGTGGCAGGAGGCATCCATCCTACTCACCCCCACTGCCCCCACCACTAGCACCCCTGCCGGCCCACAGAGGAGAACTGCAATGTTGATCCAGCCCTTGAAGAAATCCAGTTTGACATCCCTGCTTCAAATGGAAGAACCTTTGACTGTTTCCTTTCAGTTTGAAAGGCAAGCAGAGACTATAAAAGAGTTTTAGGGAATATATACAGCAATATCACATCCACCCAGATAATAATTATACATTGTTTTTAAGCCTTTTATGTTGGACAAATCTGATTCCAAGACCAACATCCCTGCCGCCATTAGTCTACAGTGTTTATATCCCTGCCTGTTGCTGATTACTCCCCATTCCTCTCTTTTCCCTGAAAAAGTCTTTCTTCCCTGAAAGCAATAAATTAAATCTTTTCTGATCGTTTGACTTTCACACCATGTGCTGCTTTTCTTATTTATAGCACATGCTCATATTTTGCTTCAAGCAAGTGACAGAAATCAAACAACCACATGAGAAACAACCAGAAGTATTTCTATTGATGTTTTTATCCTTCAGTCGCTTGAGGCTGTAACCAAGAGAACCAAGTTGGCCGAATGCATGTGGGAGAAACTCTTCTTGGACTGAAGAATAGCAACTATTTTAAGAGACAACTGGATTCATTTGAGAAGTAATTTTTGCAAATTCATCCTTTGCCCTGAAGTCCTCAGCTCTCCTCTAAGGATGAACTGAAGACTTCAAGCGTGAATAGTTGCTTTGAGTGATTCATAGTCAAAATAAAACATGCATGTTTAGTGAGTTTGGAACAAGCTAGGCTGGTTTGGTCTGAATAAGAAAGAACACCCTGAGTAGAATTGTTTTTAAGTGTTCTGTGCTATTTTAGGTGATTTGATTGGAAGGTTCCTTGTTTCTTGCAACTGAGTGTTCCTTTTTGACTCCGCTCCCCCCCCTCCCCCCACTACTATAGTAAGGACAGGACACGTCTTTGTTGTTACTGGCTTAGGCTGGAGGGGGGGGCGGAAATGTTCTGGATTTAAGCAGAAGGCATTTAAGGAATGCCTGGTACAATGAAGGAAATCTTTTGCATCTGATTATTTTTCACCAGACATCATGCCATTGTTTGACTACCTAGCAAGGTAAATGTCTGTTCCTCTGCTGAAGCTGGACTTCACATGTGTCCACGCAGCTCCTTGGCCATATGTTCCATTCCATTCAGAACCAGAAGGCACAAATTATGCTACCCCCCCCCCCCAAAGTGATTGTCAACACACTTTGCTATATTGTGCTCATGTAGTTCCAAAACAGTGATTGGTAGCTCTTTAAGGAAAAATGTGCACATTACCATCTGGGTAAGAAGTCACCATTAACAGTCATACAGAATATGTGTTAGGATAGTCTTGTTTGATATACATGCTCCATCCAATCAATTTTTATTTCTATTGTTTTGCTCCTCAAAGACTATTGACCTGTCAACCTACTGCCTCTAGAGAGCAGCAGAATGTTTGTCTCTCTTAAAAACCATAAACGTTTCCCTAGATTTGCATAAATTATTTTGGAAGTGGAAGTTCAAGAAACAAGACTGCCAAGATGTGTGTGTGTGTGCGTGCGTGCATGCGTGTGTGTGTGTGTGTGTGTATTACCATTTTCCTTTATGTAAACTGAGAGCATATGGACCAAAGACAAATTCCTTGTGTGTCCAATCACACGGCCAATAAAGAATTCTATTCTATTCTATCCTATCCTATCCTATCCTATCCTATCCTGTCCTATCCTATATAGAAAACATTTCTGAGAGAAGCTCCAATCGTGTGAATAAGATGACTTCAATTCATTTTATTTGCCAGGATGCACCTTGTCCTGTAGATAATTAACTTGAAAGAGATGTGTGAGAAAGTGAGGTCTCTGTGTTCTTTTTTTCAAGCCAGATTAGTAACCTCTCCTGGTGTTCCTTTCAATTAGCAAACCTCTCGGGCAAAGTAGAAGGATACACTTTTGAGTTTTTAAATTGGGGAATGGCAGTATAGGTGGAGGATGATCCTAATTATTCCATAATTGGCATCTTCAAAAAATTTGTTACTCTTTTTTTCCCACAAGCACTAGACTAGTACTAGCATTTTTCATGAGCTACTGTGCTGTCTGTTTTTCTGATCATAGGGTGATACAAAAGAAGCAAGATATTTGGGGGTGGGGGAGAGAGAGAGATTTCCTATTGTTTCCTATGGCCAAAACACTCAAAACATTCAAGATGTCTTTCCATAAAATAAACTGTATCGAGTTGTGTTCTGGAAAAATAGATAATTCAAAGTGTTTAAACCATTAGTAGGTATGTTCCTGTGTAATGTACAGTTAATCTTAGCACTGGTTATGCTTGATGTGTTGGAACTTAGTACAGAAGCTACTTCCATGATATCAACTTAAAACATAAAAAAAATTGTGCTGACTCATTTTCAGCAGTATATCCTTACTAGATTAAAAATCAAGCAGTTTCAGACATCTAGGAGGTAATATTATTATCATGATTTGCTATAATTATCTAAGAACCTGCAGTCTTGAGATATACTTCTACATAGTAATTTTAGTTTTAATAAGCTAAATACTCATAATAGCTAGAGACATTCAACAGTATTTTGACAGAGCACCCCAAATTTATTTATTTATTTATTATTAATTTGATTTATACCCCGCCTCTCTTCCCCGGTCAAGGGGAACTCCATAAAATGTGGAACAAATAACTGCAGATAATGTTCCAGAACATATGCTGCGGGAAAATGACCTGGCCTTCAATTATTCTTAAAATATTTCAGATTTCCACCTACAGGGTGAAAAGATGTTGACACAAATAACAGCTGTCCTTCTCCTTTATCTGACCAGCCCAAGGCTAGGAGGTAAAGTCTTAATTATTTTGGTTAATCTCCAAACAAATATCGGTCACAGTACATTCACCAGGGAATGGAAAGGTCTGGTTTCCATCCAATGTAGACACTATTCCACATGCAAACTTTATTACATCTATATTCTTCAATTATTCACAGCTCCCATTCTATTATTTCTGAAAACTATATACTTCATTTCTTCCAGTGTAAATAAAGTAATAAACATTAATTACCTCTTTAGGTAAAGATACAAGTTTGTTTCGGTCAACATTCAATATATTCAGCTTCTTTAGTTTTCCAATGCTTTTTGGCAAAGTCTGAAACAAAACAATGTCAGCAATTAATATTACTGGCATTTCAAAGTAAGTTGTGGAAAGAAAGCCATGAGCTAATTAATATGCTAAAACTTTTTCAGAATGATGTTTAAAGGTCTTGAATTCTAAGATGGCCAAAAACCTTACTAAGAGGAGTTCTAACAAAATAACAATGAATTTCAGATGTCTGAGATTTTAAAAGTTCGAAGGATGTATGATCAATATTCTTAACTCTTAACTCTTAACTGTTGGAGCAAATGAACAGCTAATTTGCTGATATGATCAGGAAAAATCCATCAATATTATACAAAATATTATACAAAAAAATGGAACATACACAGGTGCAAACATCTGTCCCTTTATGATAGTTTATGATACACACGCTAATATTTGCTGGATAATTTGTTATTACAACCAAATTCTAGCAAAACCTGTTTTGAAATGGATTTCATGCTTGTCTCTCTGGTTCATTCACTGTTCAGCTGACATTTTGGTCAACTATAATTTCCTGGTATTCAATATTGTGCTTAAAATGCATCTTGACGAATAGCAATTGATTTATTTTGTACTTAATTGTAATTGTCATAAGGTCTTAAAATAAAGATTCTGCAGTCAAAATAAATCAAGCATCCCATCCTCACTCAGTGCCAACATATGAAGAGCTAACAGCACACTTACCAGCAGCTGATTTTCTGTAAGAACTAATTCTGTAAGACATTCACAGTTTCCTACAGCTTCTGTTAATTGAGTAAGCCTGTTCTGGTCAACCTTCAAGATGGATAGCTTTTTTAACTTTCCTGTGGACACAAAAACAGGCCTTTTAAAAAGCTGTAGACAAAACAAAACTAGTGATCCTAATAGCAGCAAATATCAACTATTTAAGGAGAAAACAATATTAATTCTCCAGAACATTAATAAATCCTTGAAAAACTGATTTTTTTAAAAAACCACTTTACCTAGTAAGTCTGACTAGATAACCTTTCAAATCGATTTTTACAATAAAAAAACCAACAAAGTTTCTATGGATTTTAAAGTTTTTCCAGGCCACTGGTCATCCTGATTGGAAATTGTAGAAACTGTAACCCAATATTGTATTGTTCAATAGTCATAAGCTTATGAAAAGCCAGCCCAACTGGTATTTTAGATGAAAGATTAAAGACGGAAGTGATTCTTTGAGACATTATACCCATATCATGTGTTCATCTTGGTGAAAGGCTTCTGATAAAGCTATGAGATAGATGCAACTGTAGCCCTTCAAGGTAGATCTGGCTAGGAAACCATTGCCATATAGGTCAGTATTACTTTTATGAAAAGCTATATAGTCTGAATGTACTTCCCTCTTCTCTCCCTTTTATTTTCATGAGAAGTATAAAGGGTTTAGTCTGAGATGTTTACCCAAGTTACATTCCTGTCCTGGACTCAGTCCTCTTTTATCTGATCATTGTCTTCCCCTTGTCCCTCCAGGCTAGTCCCTTTGCCCTCTACAGACAATAACTACTTTCCTCAAGGAACCCCACGTAGTGCTCCCTTTGGGTTCTTTTAGACACCAGTCAAAAATAAGGTTATTCAGCCAGGCTTTTAAACTTGAAATGTGCCTTCTCTGCTAGTTGACCAAAGGAAAACATATGGACATCCAGATGCTGTTAGAGCGGAATTCCTATCATCTTTCAACATTGATTCTGGTGGCTAGATTGATGGGAGGGTTCAACATCTGGGAAGAACCTCTGGGAAGGTAGCCCCTGCCTATCATAAAAACAGAACCATGCTCTAACAAGTGAATAACAGAGGTACATTTCTGACAGTAAAGCAAGGAAGACATCCTTAAGCAAGTAATCTATGGCGACTTAAGAGGAGAAATTTCAGGGGCACATTGCAAAAGATGTCAAAAATGATAATAAATACCAAGATTGCTCAGCTTTGGCTACCAGTAAGTATTCAACAATTCAATATTCAAAAGCAATAATTCACAGAATGTTATTTGTTCCACATTTTATCACTGATTCATGTACAGTTCTAAAGAAGAATGTATTTTCAGGAGTAACAGTGATAGCATCAAGTGAGAACTTCATATAAAACCCTTTCTTGGGGTTTGCAAAACAGTATGAATCCTAGATAATTGTATGGGCCACATTAGCCTCTTGAGAGAAAGGATGGGATCAAAACACGAAATCCAAAAGAGATTAGGATCTAAGTTGTTATGGGCAGTGCCCCTCACGTAGTTGCAAGCAAAGTTGGAGAAGCTGGAAATTAGAGGCTTGCTCACACAAAACCAGAGCCTAAGCTTGAATTATTTTATCTTCTTCCTCTTATTCTAGAATCTGCTGCTGGATTCTGTGGGCAAGTTTGGATAAAGGTGATGGCAACAAATCAGGGCAAGGAAACTCCATAGAACTAAGCAACCAGGAATCAACTTTCTTACCCCTGTTGCCCACAAGCTTCTTAAAGCCAAGGGGAGTTTCAGCTGGCAGGGACAGCTGTTCTTCTCTCCTGTTTATCTTAACTCACTGCCTGGAGTGACACCTGTTGCAAAGACAGTCCTAGGGCTTTGGATTAATGTTTCCCAGGGCACAGGCTTATCTGGAGCAGGGACCCAGAAGAACATAGAGTACAAAAAGATACACTGCATAGCTCAAAAGAGTGACCTTCACCCTCATAAAGTTGTTCCATGTGGATAAAGCAATCCACAACTGTTCTAAACAGCTGGCTCCTTCTGGGTCAGTAGCCCCGAAAATCAGGGGACAAAACATATTTGGGAAGAAGGATATCTACCAGGTCTCCCTGCCTACTCAGCAAAATAGGGGTGTACTTACATAGGCACACCATCATGAGTCTAGGGTGGATGTTGGGCCAATAGACAACACCCGTACTTAACTATGAGCAGCAGCAGATGGGGACTGCTGATTTATCTTCCCCCATCCCAATTTTGCAAAGAGGAGTCACAAGCCAAACACTCTTGGCTGCAGTTTCATATCCTGAGGTCAAGTACAGCTCTTTTTGAGTATGTACACTTTACAACATGAACAAGGCTTTCACTCTTGCCAATCAGCAGTAAAGGTAGTTCTTCACTTACGACCATAATTGAGACTGGAATCCCATCATATGTTGTTGGGTCACAAGTCCCAGACCCATTTTTGAAAAAAAAAACATTTTTACCACAATCATTAAGCAAATTATCATACTTGTAAAGCGAATCCAGTTTCCGAATAGGCACTTTTGCTGGAAATCAGCACCAAAAGTTGCATATCATGATTACGTGACTCAGGATGCTGAATCTGTCATAAACGCAAGCTGGTCACTAAGCTCCTGAACTGCGATCATGGGGTGGTGGGTGGTGGGGTGGTGGCCATAAGTGTGAGGATGGATCGTAAGTTATTTTTTCTGATGCTGTTTTAACTTTGAATCATTAAACAAACGGTTGTAAGTCAAGAACTACCTGTCTAGAGGAAATCCATCTGCTGAGCTGGCTGGAAACATAAATAATGACTTGGGATGCAAAAGAGGTGAGCCACCAGATTTCATCACAAGAAAAGCCATGATAACCTTAGGACTTGATGGAGGGAGTCTCACGGTCATCTCTCTGCTTTGCACTTCCCAGCAATAAGCTACTTCTCAGACCCTTTCCTCTCTTGCAACCCCACATCACACTGGGAAATCTCCTCATCCCATCATAGGACTCCCTTGTTTTTACTCCCAGACCAAGTATTGATTAATCTGATTTTGATCCTTCCTTGGTGAAACCAACAGGTGTGAAACTTTGTGGCATTTTTCTGGGCGGAGGACTGGTTTCAGAGTGTCATCAGAGCTGAATGGGAGCTTGTAATCATTTATTTATTTGTTTGTTTGTTTGTTTGTTTGTTTTATTGGATTTATATGCTGCCCTTCTCCCTAAGGACTCAGGACGGCTCACAACAATTAAAAAACATACAATACAGATACAAAATTTTAAAGCTCTATTAAACAACTTAAATCCAATAAATAATTTTAAAAGTGGGAACACAAATTTTTAAAAATTTAGTTAAAATTCAAATTGGTTTAAAACTGACAATGGACTCATCCCATAATTATGTTCCCTTCCCTGAGGTCAGGGGTAATGTAAGCAGTTTTGATGGTGGAATACGCAAGTTATACTTTTGGACAGACATTAACAACCACAGGTTTGAAAATAGGGGCAGACTGACCTTGAAGATAAGGAGTTGGTTAGCAAGGCATGACAGATGCAGGATGGAGGCTGCAGTCCAAGCAGCCCTATTTATATACAGTGTGCTTTTTAAAAACACATAGTAAACACTCTATTGTGTCTCCTGCCTTCCAAAGGTTGAGGGAAGAGGCATACCAATTGGCTGCGTTCACTTAAGAACAGAGATGGCCCAGAGCCAGGGTAATGGTAAAGGGGTAAGGTACAGGGTGAGGAACCCACACAGTGCTAAACCAATAATGGCCATCTCACTACTATCAAGAAGAAGCTAATTTGTTGTTATTTTTTTAGTTGAAGAGGAATCAGTAAAAAAACATTTATCAATTTAGGGGGGCAGACCATCAACAAAATTTGAGAACTCCCAGGTAAGGATAATAATAGCTACAGGGCAACCTCTGAGGATATGAATCTAGTAAGGCAATTGTACTAGTTCTCTATTAAAACAATCTGATGCTGGATATGGGTATGGATAAGAAAGAAGATTTTATGTCATCCCACCAAAATACAAGCTTCCTGCTGAAGACAAATCACGTGTCTTCTCTTTGCAAGTGATCAAAGTTTGCATGGGAGTATTTAATTTACCTATGCTTTATTGTGTAATTTATTTTTATTTTATTTATGTATTTATTACATTTTTATGCCGCCCAACTCCCGAAGGACTCTGGGCGGCTTACAACATGGATAGCAATAGCACTCAG
>JANHGC010003286.1:19313-31533 GCA_027560395.1 Boaedon fuliginosus | reverse complement strand
GGAGGGAGGGAGGGAGGGAGGGAGGGAGGGAGAGAAAGATGAATCAATGGGGCCTGGGTTTTCTAGTATTATTTAAACCAGAGCATAGGATGGATGATTTAGGTTTGATTCCTCTTCCCAACCTCCAGACATGGAAGAACTAGAATACAATGTAAAAAAAATGAGAAGGAGAATTACAAGACCATGGCACAAAATTGTGCTCATCATTATTGCCTAAATAGGCTGCAACTTAATTAGGAGCAACGAGAAGACCAATGAGCTAGAAAAGCCCTTGTCAATTTGTTACGTTATTCAAACTTATACTTCTTCCTTTAATCTCACAGGATATTTGAAGTAAAAATTCCAACAGGCATTATTCCATCTTCAGATTGTCCTGTTAAAAACTAAATGTTAATGCTTGTTCTAAACTCTTGACACCATTTCTGCTTTCTTCAGTCTCACATTCAGGGCAATGCGATTCTACCTGAGATTCTCTCATTTCTCAAATCCCTATTCTTGTTAGAATTAATCCGAATCAAATTAACATTTTTAATTTTGAAAGATTCTCCTGACTAAACCACATGAAAGTCAGCTTTTAAGGATGAAAATAGGACTAGCCTCATAAGGAAGAAGTACTTGTTTGCAGCCTTTTTAAAGAAAATCTGTATTTGGCAATGCAAATGTCTAACAGATTCAAAACTGGGTAGAATATACAATCACTTACGGTACAACGTTGTAGAACTATTAGTAATTACTAACATCCACTATTAAAAAGTGATATGTTTCATGGTATTCTGCACAAAACATTTAGTTAATGCTTTGTTTTCAAAGTGAGTGTGCTTATATGTATATAGTTAGATCTGTATCTTTACATACATATTCTATTTTATATTAAGAAATATCCCACACCCTTAATTATGCTACCTGAAATACCTGTAAATGAAGCAGTAGTTTTAATTAAGTACAAATAACTTGGAAATAAAGGAAGTTCCTAAGAAATATCATGTACTTCCAACATTTACACTGAAAAATAAATCTATGAAGCTCATTTGCATTTTAGCTGCGAAACTACTTCAATAAGAAACTTAGTGCAATTCTAAGTACTAAGACAGCAAGCAAGACACAAAGAAGCTCATAATGAAATAGCTGATAAGTGAAATATTACCCTGTAGCCACATTTTAAAAATGTCTAAAATAGGAAAGGCTTATAGCAGGGGGAAAAAGAATAACAACGATAGCAAATGCTCAACTCAAAGCACATTACTCAGCAATGTTTAAAATGTCCTCCTTTAGCCTCTTCAGTAAAATAACTACAATACGTTTTTTTTTTTTAATGGTACCCAATTGGATGATTTCATTGTAACTAGAATGCATATATCACTATATCCACAACGGGTAGCAAAACCTATTTCCAGAACTCATTAAACCAGAATTTTGGTCAGGTAGTTTCCAAATTTAGACCCTTGAAAAGAAAAGGACCTAAAGAAAGTGTCAGATCAGTTATAAAGATCAAGGCTAATTATTTTATTGATCAGGAAAGGAAACGCAACAGCTATCCTTATACAATGGGTATTGGAAGGGTTGTTCATGTCAGGCCAAAGGAAGACAACTTCTTTTAAAAACAGACATCTTTTTCTCACAGTTCTAATTATTGCCAGCTACTCTCTGGGCAGGGATGAAGTGAGCAGATGATAGAGAGCTAATTCTTAAGAATCTTCTTCCTTTAACTGTGTTGTCTCTTCTATCTTCCCAATGAAGCAGACTGCAAGGAAAGGGCTAATGTTTATCAACTTATTGAATGATTAAAGGGTTGTTGTTTTTTATTAAGCCAAGAAAGACAGTTAGATATAGTGGCTGAAATCCTGGAATAGGACTGGGAAGAACACAAGTTTAAGTCTGTCTTCTGCCAGGGAAATTCCCTGGGTGACTTTCAGCCAGCCGGTTACACTCAAGCCCATCTGCCCTATGAGGTTGTTACTATGGGGGTCAAATAAAGTGAGAATTCTGCATGACAGCATGACCTTCGGGACAAAGGTGGGAAAGAAATCTAATAAACAAATGACAATAAGAGGCACATGTGATCTAGCACACCGTTTATGTGATGAATAAATACTTCTGAACTCAAAGTGCAAAGGAGAACATTGAAGCAAAATAAAAACAGGCATGTAAAAATTTGGTGGGTACTTGTCAGGACAAAAGAACAAAGATGCCG
The DNA here is from genome assembly GCA_027560395.1 of Boaedon fuliginosus. NCBI lineage: Eukaryota > Metazoa > Chordata > Lepidosauria > Squamata > Lamprophiidae > Boaedon > Boaedon fuliginosus. Next base: position 29,342 of record JANHGC010003286.1, on the reverse strand, counting down.
GGTCACAGTAAAGATTTAAAGAGCAGTTTCTTCCCTCCAGGGATGTCCAAGAGATAGTAGGCCTTCATTTATAACTTTTATGCTTGTGACAAGGTTGAGGCAGGCACCAAAATCAAATGAAATGTTAATTGTTAGCTTGTAGATTGCAATTGTTATTAAAAACAACAGGAGAAGGTTACTAGCCTCCATTGTTGCTTTAAATTATCATTTTCTAATCTAATACCCTCTAAATATACCAGATATTCAGTCTTTAATATGGAAGCACTATATGAAGGGGAAATCTGGTTTAAATAATACCTGAGTAGATTTTTGGTTATACGATTCTCAGGAATATATTTAGCAACTGTGAACGTTTTCAAATGATCCCAATAACATTTATCTGCCAATTTTCTTCTCAAAAGTATTGATGGAAAACATACCATTTGTGCAGCCTACACCACAACTTTCTTAGGCATGATGCTCTGGGGGAACATGACAATGAAAATAATATTAACTAACATCTTTCGGGATCAAGGTATGTTCAAGCAGTATATTTCTTACATTTGCTCATATCAAGCTTTAATTAAAAAAAAATCCTTTTAAAATAAGCTTTCCCCCTTTCTTAAACAATAACAGGGAAAACAATGCAAAATCTAGACAATGATTGGGTTTGTGCATCATGCTTGGCAGTGTTTACTAAATAATTCACAGGTGGCTGACTTGTAACAAGACACTACTCTCCCCCTCCCCCCCAACAAAACACCCCACAACGGCCGTGTTAATACCATACATCAAGGAAAAACTTTTTTTAAAATGTCATTATGCAAAGTATGAATCCAGGCATTTGTTGAACGCACTGCATAAAGCTTGTCCAGTCCTGCAAAGTAACTGCTGTTGCTCAAATAATGTGGATATGTGGCAAACTCTGCATGTTTTTATGCCAGTTAAGCTGGCATAAAAAAGGCAGTCATGACGCAGGGCTTGAGCCAGTCTTAAGAGTTATTCAAACAAAAGAAGGATGGACATGGAAAATTTCATACCAAGCTAACATGGGACCTTATTACGTTAGGCAGGCCCTTCATTAGCTTGTTTTTCATTTGGACATTAATAGTTTGTTTTTCCAAGTCAGTCATGAAGAGTAAGAAGAGATACATCAACCTATTTGCCAACTAATTCTATAGTGCAATAATTAAGGCTGACTCATTTTCAACCCTGCTGTAAAAAAGCCTTAATACAGATTTACACATATTCATGCTTACCATTTCGAGACAAATCAAGTTCTACCAGCTGCATGAAGTTTGCTATCTCTGGTGGAAGTCGCTGGATTTCATTATCGCTAAGCCCAAGTTTTCGTAATTTTATAAGTTGAAAAAAAGGCTGAAAAAGAAAACAATTTTCCGTTCAATACATGGCCAAAAAAAAAAGGTAATTTTGGTGCTTCATACCAAGAAGGAAGTTTTAATAAGGCCAAAGAAGAGTGTCCAACACTGATGAACATTTAGCATTATCTTGTTAATTGAGTTTGTCATAATCAGCCCGTGTTTCAGCAAGAGAGGAAACAAATCAATTCCAAGATCAATGTGAGACAATATTATAGATTCTACTTTGGAATCATTATCCCATGTCTTTTTGTATAGTCACATATATCATTGAAATCTACTGGACCCCAGGGAAAGAAGTAATTTTAATTTTGCTGGGGCACCTGGCCAACAATGTGCATTCATATCATTTTCATCTCTCTGTACGCATATGTTCTCATAGATGAGCTTCAGGATAATTAAAGTCCACCTCCATAAAACAATGAATTTCCTACAGTATATGTTTAAAACGGAAGGTAATATTTATAGTTCTTTGTAACAAATATACCGTGTTGAAAAAGTACTCAGCAAAGTGAGAAAACAAAACTAAAGATAGCAGTCTAAACATGGGTAAACGTGTACTCTGTTTCATTGCCCATACCTGTCAAGATCCCATTTATACATCTATCTCCCTATTTGCTTGTTCTGTTCAATCTAATAAGTCAGCAGTCTTTGCTCCCATCATCTAATGGGATCCAAGAAGAATGCCTTCTCTGTCACTATTCCTCATCTTTGGAACAGCATCCCGCATAGGACTCAAATGTCTGCCACTCTTGCCTTAATTTAAAAAGCCCTAAAATTTGGCCTTTCTCTCACAACCTACTGGAGTTCTTGATCCAGGCTCTGATCCTACTAGGGAGGGGGCATTTGCGTTCTCTGTATGGTCTGATGGCTTTTTCTCTTTATCTCTGCAATACTTCATACTGCCCAGAATATTTTTTTTTAATTGGGCTACTTTACAACTCAATAAATACATTAAGTAAAGTAAATGGCACTTAACGCTATCTCAAGTTGCCAAAAAAAATTGGCAAATCGACCTAGAAGTAGATGTATTATTATTACCTGCCTTTCTTAAGAGTCTTCCCACAGTCAATTCAACATCATTCTGTGTTGCTTACACAATTTTAGGACATTCATATTTAGACTATCATTGAGATAAGGTATTTATCTGTGCGTGGTATGAGCATGCACAATAAAATCAAACAAAGATACAGATCACACAGTTGATCTCTGGATTTTATTCAAGTGATTCAGGTCTACTTTCACCACCTATTGCTTGAAATTATATGGTACATTGTTCAAGTATTACAGCCCACACAGGGAGCACCATGTAGCTTTAATAATACAAGCGTGAGCTCATCTCCCCACAATGAATAGGGTACTCATCACACAGAGTGTAAGAATCACAGAACCAGACGGTAGACCTTTATTTGTCGTTTTTCTTATGCATCATTTGTCTTAAAGAATTTTCTGTACAGGGTGCTAATAGGGACCAGTTGAGTTCTCTGTTAATGAAAAACAAACCACACTAACTTCAAGAATACTTTTAGAAAGAAGCATTATATCTGTTAGTATTAGTATTTCTACAACGTTATGACTCTCATAGCCTGATTTTAGGACTATCGAAAGGCATGAATAAAAGCATTAGTGCACAACCAGCAATCTGCAAACTTAAAGCTCATCAAGTTTACAATTAAAATTATAGTACCTGCCAGCAGCAAATCCCATGTTGCCTCTGTGTAAAAGATATATTCTTGTCTCTCTATGAATCTCTCCCTTTGAGAGATAGAGAAAGATAACATAATGGGGAATGAGTCCCCAAATGTTATTTCAAATAAGCCGAGACATAAAGGAGAAAAAATAAAAAGCTAGAAAAAATAATATAATAAAAAAGAAAATATGTAAAGAGGTGACTTCCTCCTTCATCACAAGCAATGTTAGTAACTTATCACCTTTTCTTAAAATGCAATAAATGGTATCTTCTTCCCATATCTCATCTTTTACCTATAAACAAATCATTGTCATTTCAGTCCTGATGTCAGCAAAAGTCCATTAAGGGTTACGAGTGATAACAATATGTATATTTTAACCCTGATCAAATAAAGCAACTTTATATTCCTTCCTTCCTTCTTTTTTTTTTTTAGTTCCTTCAAGTGAGGTTCTAAAATCACCCAACTTTGATTTGGAGCCACCCAGAATTTGTTATAAGATGGGTGTCTATATAAATGTTTTCCAGATCACTGTCTTTGTTTGTTATTTGTTTATCCTTTTAATTATTTAGATGTCAACCGGTTACTTTTGTAGATCACACTTGTAGCCTGTCATTTTTAAATTCACCTTCAAATTAGTCTAAATACTGTCAGGTTAAACTTGTTCCTTTTCCATAACATCAGTTAAAAGTTCATCTATATAGGGAAATACTCTTAAAATTAATGTCTAGGTTTATTGTTTTAAAATATACTTCAATTGGTCCAATATTGAAATATTTTGCTTTATTCTGACCTGTGTTTGATTATTTTCCATTATTATAATCTTTAGTTCTCTCTAGTATTCAGTTCTTATCTTATTATGTTTGCTTAAAAAAGGAATTCAAAATAAAAGAATTTTTCCATTCTCACAATTAATTCCAAAATCTTATTTCAAATTTATTTCAACCCTTTATTCGTTTCTAACTTTCTAAAATCAAAGTTTAATCAACACAGCCCATTTAAAATTGTCAGCAAAAATTTAAAAAGAGATATTCTCAGCTCTTATAACAATAGTGCTATTGCATCCATCAGTTATCTGCTTAATCAAAGGATTTTGCCCCCATCTGCTAAAAGAAACATTTTAGGGTCTTCATATCATTCAGTATACTTTGGTAAATATAATGCATTACCAAACTCTGAACCCAAAGATATTGCTTTACATAATAACTCAACCTTTAATTTTAGAGAGTTAAAAAATCAGTATGAAATAGTGCTATAACTATTAATAAAAAGGATAATAATTATAAAGGAAAAAAACAGCTCTTAACAGTTGAATCATCTATCAGTCTACAGGGGAAGGATGGAAACACTTGAACTATGTTAAGATGGGTTCCTTTGCTGTGGGGAGGGAGATGAGAGAGAGGGAGAAGGCGACAGCAGAAGGCATTGGGATGAATATGGGGAGATTGGGTGAGAGGCTGCACTCACCTAAGGCAGCAGTGCTCAAGTCCAACATCATGTTCTAGTCTCCTGTGCTCTCCCCAGAACTTCATCTCCAGAGTTTGCTTGTCTCTGCTCCTCTTGTCGAATGTTAGATCTGTATGTAATAAAGCTTCCCCCATCCACAGTTTAACCATGGATGAGGATGCTGCCTGGCCTGTACCAGTGAATCTTGGTTGGACAGGAACGAGAGGATCCCTCTGTCTGCAATGTGTCTTTTCACTTTCAAGGTCACCCAATGTAAGACCCTTTTGGTGGGCCATAAAGATCAGTAGCTGTGCCTATTCTGGGGACAGAGTTGGCATGTATTATTTGTCCTGCCTTCAGGTAATTTGGCCGGGTAATTTGGGGTTTCAAAGCCAGAGAGAAGCTTCCTTTTCTCCGAGGCCCTGTGTTGAGAGAGATTGTACAGTCGCTGGACAGATACTGCAGCTGGAGAGCTGGCTGCAGGATGCCTTGGCCATGGGATCTGTTGCTTTAAGGCTTTAATGGCTTTTGAGCAGTTTAGAATAAAATAAGTGCCCTTTTAAAAGATTTGGTCATAAGAGTTGCAATAAACAAGAATCACAGGGCCATAAAATGTAATATAAACCAGACTCTTCCCCCCTCCCCCCCTGAAAAAGCTTGGACAGATAGAATTTTTTCCTGGTGCTGAAAAAGTAGACAAAAAGCATATGTGGGAAAGGAGAAGCTTCCTTGTTTCAAAGGCCCACTGGAGTTGGTGGATATCCAAGGAGGTCTCCCACAACTGGTCTTAACTACTGGTCAAGTTCATTACGAGAAGAGGAAGTCCATCTTGAACCTGTGTCCAGAAAGAGGCCTTGGGGCAGCGACACTACTAAGTATTGTACGTTGTGTTATATACTACGTCAGGGAAGAATGTGGGCACCAGTCATCTTCCATTGGCATGGAGAACACTCGGCTTGGCTTACCAGGGTGGCATCTCGCCCCCTCAAGTGGCCCTTCTCAGGAGTTGTATTGGGGACATCAGAAGATACTTCCATACACCAATAAATCATGTAGAGAAAGCCTCTTTTTTGCTATTAAAAGTGTTTGAGTGGGCTGTAGACCTGGAGTAACTGTTTTGGTTGGGGGGCATCTTGCGAAGGCGCCACATTCTGGCAATTCGCTTCCTACCCTCCTTTGGCAAGACAGAGCATCCCTTCAGAATTTTCCATATCCAGAGTAAGTATTTTGAATTGCGTTCAAGAATGACCCAGGGAGAAATGCCCAGTTTTAACCCAGGATCTGGTGAGATAACGTGCCCTGTTGTAGGGAATCCATGCTTAAAAACCATCAAGGTGAAGGATCTGTAACAGGTGCCAGACTGTTGAGGATGACCTGATGATCTTGCCAGACGATGGAGGATTTGCGTGGAAAACAGCATCTGGTTTGGACTCCTGCCACTGGCCATTCAGGGTCTTAAAACTGGGTTCCCAAACTGATGTGGAGCCCTTGTGCCAGAAGAAACCCAAGGGCCATGCCACATTCACCAACTCGTACCAAAGTTTGGAATCCTGTGTGATAACCATAAATCCCATGTCAAGCATGGCTTAGTCCCTGTGCTCTAAATCCAGCCAATTGTTGGGATATTCCAGAAACAGTTTCATGGTTGACGTGATAAACGTCCCCTCTTCCCTTGAACTTCTGGGCGTTCCCTGTCTAGAACAGGGAAAATAAGAGAGAAGTGGTCTTTTCCAACCACTTTGGAAAGACTTCCAGGAAAAAAAAACACCTAACCATATCTGCTATATGATACGTTCCAAAGGAGGAGAAGGCAGCAAAAATGAAACCCAGCATAAGCCAGAAGACCACTGGCTGTACGTCTCCAGTTGCAAGTCACTCTAACCTCAATGGCAGACAATCCCACAACATGGTTTTAAACTGGTTTTATTGCTCTAAAACAGACCTCAGGGTATTCATTCATCTTCGTGCGGACATTGTGGTAAGATGAGAACTATATGAAGCTGCAGCCATGGTTCCAATTTGTAGAAAGGAATCAGACGTTTGTTTTTAGACCCCAAATGAATCTTAGCAGGGAGTTTTTCCCATCCCCCCCACCTTTTTATGGTGTGTCCACCATAGCTCCTTCGCTCGGAGCCCCTCAAAGCAAACTTCTAGCATTTTTTCCTGTTCGTTGTTGTGCTCTTGCTAAAATTGTTAAAAACAATTTGAGATGCCGGCAAAACCCAGGATAAAACTTGAGTGTCCTGACGTTTTTTTTATGTTTTCCTTTTTTTGTTGGTTTGTTTTTATTCTCCAGAGAAACTTGCACATTGGGAAACAATACGTCCCAACGTGCTTCGTTTTGCAATATCAGCTCATAGAAAAGTATGTTCTCAATTACCTCTCCGCAAATTTATTTGCTATCTTTGTTTTTAATAAGCATCCCTTGAAACAGGCTGCAAAAAAGAACTTTATTCGGAGGAGATTCTTTTATGATGTGTTAGACTGGAAGGAAATTGCGAAAGAGGACAGGCGTACGCATTTACAAACGAAACATCCTGGCTGAAGTGAAAGATGGACAATATTTTTTTTTTTTTGCTGCATTGATACTTGATAATTAAAGGAAACTTGGTCCTTTTCAAATGTACCAAGGCCACTTGGCCCGTAATAGGAGACTTATTTTTTTTTTTAAAAAAAAGGCATTGGGTTGCTCTCATTTAATCCTGATTTATTGAAACTCTCAGAACTGGAGGGATTTGGGGAGGGGTGGGATGGAAGGGGAGGGGGGAACGTGTTTAAAAAACTTTGCCCCAAGAGTCATGCAATGATGCCAACAATAATGCCAACTTAAAAAAAAGTAAATCAGAATTGGCTAATACTGTTGAGCAATTCACTACACTGTTATCACCTAACCACAACTTTGGTTTTCACGTACGGCCTTCGTGGTTCTGCATTCTTTGTCATGGAACAAACAGTGTTGTCCAAAAAGTACAGCTCGGTTACTGTCTGTGGATAACTTGATATTAGAAATATCCTTGAACTGAGTCTCACTTGAAAATGTCTACAGCTTAATTGATCCTTGCATACAAGCCCTTGAATATAGGAACAGAGGGTCAGACCTCCTTTCCTCCTCACTCAACTTCAGTTTTACTCTCATCTTCATTTTAAAATACCAGGTGAACGGTGACTTTTGGGGACAGACTTGGCATCTTTGCATAAAGCAACCTACTAATTTAAGAGTTTTGAAGTTTATGAAGCACCGCTGGAGTTAAGACTCCCTGGGCTCTGTCTTGGGGTTCTTCCAAAATGGTTATCTCTCTGGCTACTTAGAAACACGAGAGATTTATGGTTGAACCTTCAAAGCAAACGTGACCAAATGTCATTAAAAAAAAAAGAACAACATTTGGCATAGAAAATGGTCCTTTGGCACAGAAAATTGACTTGAAGGCTCTGCTTTTACTGTGTGTCCTCAAACCTGACTCCTTAGTGAGAAGACGCTGGACTAAATGGAATATTGGCCAGTCCCCACAACACAGTCTTCTGCTCCTCGTCCTTCAGGTGTCTTTCTTTCTTTTTCTTTTCTTCTTCTGCCACATCCATCATCGGACGTTGGCGATCATGTGGGCGATCCTATTTTTATCAACAGCTGCACGAAAAAGGGCTGTTGAGTTTTGTCCAAGCCAACAGATTTTGAACCCACGATGTTCTTCTGCCTTGACCTCATTTGCCTCTATAGGTGAAGCAACTCCTATGAAGCTGCTGGATCCTTTCCTCCACATACTCAAATCAAGGTTGCCATCCAATTGAAGGCACCTTAATCACACATACGTCCTTAGGGCACTCTTTCTAAAACCTTCCTCAGCTTTATGGACTGCAATTCAAACCCATCACTTACAAGAAGGCCCTCCCCCCCAATTAGTGCTAAAACTTTTTAACTAGACTGGCTGGGAAGTTCTCGCGGACGAGAGTTTAACCAGAATGTTAAACATTCCAATTTATTCTATGAAATGTTTCTGATGTGAGAACTCAAGAATGGAACACCGGACGCCGAATGGGGAGGAGCAGAGATACGTTTTTAAGGACAATTGTGTCCGTCTGACTTGGATGACCTCCATGAGAGTTTGGGTTTAGAGTAGTCCAAAAGAGCTGGCCTTACTCCTACCGCTTCTGAGCTTTGGACCACATCTCTTAAAAGGCAACTGATAGTTGGTCCAGAGCCACCTTCCCAATTGTCCTTCCAGGAAAACAAATATGAGAATTGTTTCATCATTGCCTCTTCTGGGGGGATTGAAGAACTTCCGATAATGTCCTTCCTGGAATCTTCGGCACAATGGGGATATATCTGCTGTGAACTCCACATTGGTGACAGGAAGGGCATCCAGCCAGTAAACACTCAGCCCCATTCAGTTGCCCTGACTTCACTCCGATGCAAGGGATTACAGGGTCATTAAAAGACATATATATAACCTTGAGGGACAGGAGGAAGAGCCACAGCCTAGACAGCCTAGAGCTGGATAAGAAAAATCAGTCCAAAGCAGGAATGTAATATGAAAAAGGATCTCAGATCTGGCCTGCCCTAGTTTGCTTTTATGTAAAGACAAAGAAGGGGAAGGTACATTCTGAATGGCAAGGTTTTGTCGCTATATCTCCCAACATAAAAACAGTTTTAATATGCATGATTTTGGTGCTCAAGTGGGGTCTACTACCTCAAAGGGCTGACACTCGAACTGTCTAGAAAATCCGTGCCAACCATGGAAGCCACTGAAGAAATCCCTGACGCAGGGCAACCCCAACCCTCCACAAAATCTCCCCATCACCCCCCCCATTTTGGTTTGTTTTCTTTCTTCCTGTTTGGCACTGTGTCAATTCCCTACCAGTTGTCAATTACAAGACATTTGCTGTCTTGGCTTGGAAGTTTGGGCGGGGGGGAGAGAAGAAGAGAAAAAAATGGTGATGGTGGCAGAAGTAAATAAATTAAGAAATAAAGATTGGATTTGTCTCCTCTCCTGCTTGGTCTGTTTAATCTCTCTCCCATCTCTCTCTTCTCTTTCTCCTCTCTCTCTCTCTCTCTCTCCTCTCTCTGTCTCCTCTCTTATCTCTCTCTTCCTCTCTTATCTCCCTCTTCTCTCCCTCCTCTCTCTCTCTCTCTTTTCTTTCTTTACCCTGGCAGACTTTAGGGAGGGGAAGGGTTAAAGAAACTTCTCTCGAGGCCATCTCGGCATCCTCGACCCCCTTGGCTTGCCTCGAGGGATAGCTGATCAAAAAAAGGGGTGGGAAGAAAGAAGCAGAAAGCGAGGGCTATATAAAGGCGGAAGAGCCGGCGATCGCCAGCAGTCTTCGGCCGGGAGGTTGTTCCGCCCGTCGCTCGCCTCTTCTCCGCGGCTGGCCAGCCAGACGGACGCGCACTTCTCTCGCCCCGAGCGGATCGAAGCCCGTTTCCCCCTTGCTTTGCGGAGGTGAGCGCCCCGTTTCATTCCTCGGCCTTTTCTTTCTTTCTTTCTTTCTTTCTTTCTTTCTTTCTTTCTTTCTTTCTTTCTTTCTTTCTTTCTTTCTTTCTT
>JANHGC010003286.1:0-16983 GCA_027560395.1 Boaedon fuliginosus | reverse complement strand
AAGGAAGGAAGGAAGGAAGGAAGGAAGGAAGGAAGGAAGGAAGGAAGGAAGGAAGGAAGGAAATCCAAATATTCCTATCTTGAAACCAGAATCAACAAGTCAGCTAGATCAGGGGTGTCAAACCCGATTTCATTAAGGACCGCATCAGGCTTGTGTCTGACCTTGGGGACCCAAGGTGGGCGTGGCAGCATTGGGGGTGCCTGTGGAGGCCCAAGAGCTCTGCCAGTGAAAATGGGCTCCCAGGCTCGGTTTTCAGGCAACAGCTTCCTGCAACCCTCTGCCAGTGAAAATGGAGTTCAGGAAGGCCGCAGGCTGGCAGAGGCACAATGGGCTGTGGGCCAGTCCTTCACTATTTCCAGGTCAGCCCCACAGCCCAGATTTAAGCACCTCGCGGGCCAGATCCATCCCGTGGGCCTTGAGTTTGTGCTAGATGCTAGAACCTAGACACCTTTGCACCAACAATAAAGATCAGGACAACTATTATTATATGTCTGAAAAATAGTTTAATTGATTTATACGATTTATAAGGCCTTCCATCTCACAACAGTATCTCTGGGCAGTGCATGCAGTCACAACCACCACCACCACCATGTAACTATGACGCTCAAGGTTGAAACAATAAACTCCCAAGCTGCATTCCCAGGACAGCTTCCCTAACTTCCTTGCTCAACTGTCTAGGGGAATAGCCAGGTCCTCAGAACATTACAGAAGGCTGACAGAATCAGGTCCATCTAGATTTCTGGAGGGATGCTGTTGCACAGGGCAGGTACTGCCACAGAAAAGGCACAATTCATGGGTTCTCCAATATGGCCCTGTTTGATGGAAACTTCAAGATGGCCCTGTTTGCTTCTCTGCTAGGCCTGGTGGGATGAGCAGAAACAATGAGAGATCACTTCAATCATTCCTGGATGCCTACTGGGAGCCAGTGAAGTTTGCAGAGCATCAGTGTTATATTAACACAACAAGAAATGACATAAATTAACCTGGTGCTGTATTTTGGACCAAGGCTCCCCAATCCAGAAACAGGCAGACATAGAACACAAGACAAACCTATGCAACTGCCACAGCCGCCACCTGGTCTTCGAGTGAATTCAGGAGGACCCCAAAATTGCACATCAACTCCCGCCCAAATGCAAGAAAAAAATTAAAGCAGTTTGACATTTTAGTCATTCTAAAACTACTAGATAAGGAATACACTTGTGTCAATACTTATGAATTTTTTCCGTATCTTTTGCAGGGATCTATTATTTTGTGTTACAAAACTAAAAGTACAGGTAGTCCTCAACTTTCAACAGTTCACTTAATGACCATCTGAAGTTACAACGGCACTGAAAAAGTGCAGAAAATGCTTTTTCTTGACCCAGATCCCATATATTTCCTGTAGAAACAAACTACTGGTATCCTTGGTGCTCTCTGAGCTCAGTTGTTTTCTTGCAGACATTTCATTACCCACCTAGGTAATATCATCAGTGAGGCTTGCACACTTAAGACCCTGCAGTACAACCCTAAGCTACAAATATTCTTTTATATAAAATGTAATAAATAAATAAATAAAATATGGTCTAAACTACTGGGCATCTCACCCTGATGCTTTTGGAAGTGGTACTATAAATTGGCTATTTCCAAATTACTCCAGCTTATAAATTTTCTGGAATTTATAAAAAAAAAACCTGTCTTGAATAAGCTTTAATATTCACAAAATTTGATCCAAACAGTAGTCTTTGTAGAGATTCTTTTACACATACACACAAATAAAATGTATATTTTTTATTTTTTTATTAATCACATTTATATAACCGTCATCTCACAGATGACCCTGAGCAGCATTCAACAAATCTATATCTACCTATATGATCCTGATCTTATTAAATATCTGGAACTTATCTTAGGAATATTTGCCTCCCTGCTTCCAAATCCCATGCACAGCTCCATCAAGAAGTACCGTATTTTTCAGAGTATAAGATGCGCTCCCGCCCCCAAAAATGTGGGTGGAAATATCTGTGCGTCTTGTACAGCGAATATGGTGGTAGGGGAGGTGGGTTGTTGCGGCACTGATCAGCTGTTCTAAAAAGGGTGGTGGCAGCGACGGCGCAGCAAATGGGCGGCGGCGTCAGCAAACAGATGGCAGCAAATGGGCAGTGGTGAATGAACCACAGTGAATGGGCCACGGTGACAGCGGTGAATGGACAGCACCGAATGCTACGAATGATCCATTTCAGGCTTCCTCACAGCTTTATGGAACATGTAGTCAATTTTTTGAGCAATCAGTTGGAACATGTTAAATGTCATTTGTTCAGTCATCTAAATAGATTTTGAGATGTAAACTACCGGTACTGTTAAAAAGGGATACGAGCCACTTAGCAAAATACATAATATAAACATTTTACTGTAGGCTATTTGATCAAAATAACTGCATTTTTGAAGCAAAAATTATTTATGTATGTATCAGATATGAACACAAAAGAGGTATTTCTCCTATGTGAGAGCACGGAACAAGTTTTGAAATGCTGGCTGTATCTGCAGTTTTTATAAAAGACACTGTTGTAAATAAACTAATTGGGGATCTCATTCAAATTAATTAGATTTTTTTAATTAAAAAATTGATTAAATTAAGTGATCACTGCAAAAGACTGCAGCACTGCTGTCAATATCTTAGGACTTGAATTAACCCACCTTAACTATACAGTATATACACAAAACTAAAACTCAGTGGGTGGAATCTAGTATAATCTAAATCCTGCACCAGAAGCTCTGTCAATTTTACAGAATAATTTATCTGTATATAGAGAACAGAAAGGAAACAGAGCAACCAGTTACCTAACAGAAGCTGTTCTTACGGGCTGAGAAATACTGAGTAGATTTATATATGATATTACAGGAAGTCCTCAACTTATAACCAGTCATTTAGCAACTTTTCAAAGTTACAATGGTCCTGAAGAAAAGTGATTTATGACTGGTCCCTGCACTTATGACAACTGCAGGGTCTCCGTGGTCACAAAATTGTGGAGCTTGACAACCATCGTGCATTTACTACAGTCACACATGGTCATGTGACTGCCATTTGTGACCTTCCCAGCCGGCTTCTGACAAGCTAAGTCAATGGAAAAAGTTGGATTTGCTTAACAACCACACCAAAAAAGGTTGTAAAAGCAACACGGTTCATGCGATGACTCATTTAACAACTGCATTATTTACTGATGGAAGTTCCAGTCCCAACTGTGATCGAAGGTCAAGCACTACCTGTAAACCATTGTTAACAAAATAACAGTTGGCTGGATTAAGATAGGCTGAACCATAATTATGACTTGCATTGCAACCATAATATTATAGTAGGAGGGTTTATATAAAATGCTGTTCACTTACTGCAAATGTTATTGGAATTTACTCCCCACTGTGTTTACATAAAAATTGCAGATCAAGATTTTGCAGTCATTTCCTTTCTCATGTGATATGCTGTCTTCCGTACTTAAGAACAAATGATAAAGCCACAAAAACCACCTCTCTTTAAGCCAGGACTGGTTTCACAGTCTGCATAAAATACTAAATAGGATACTATTTTCTAATTAGACTGTTTGCAAAGATCTGTAGCAAGCAAACTATTGCCAAATAAATTTTAACAGAGAACTGAATAGAACAAGGGCTTTGAAAAAACAAATCAGTAACTTGGGAACTGTAGACATATCCTTAATAAGGTAAGGAGGGTAAATGTGGAGCTATTCCATATTAAAAAGGAACTATATTTTCATTACACATGTGTGCTAAATGCACCAGCTTCCTTTTGTGAGGCATAACCAAATCTCAGGTCTAAGTTCTAACCCACCTTAGATTATTTCTGTTCAATGAGCTGGTGAATTCTAACACAATAGCTTGATATAGGGAATAGAAAAGTTCAAATACCTTGTAGGGATGGTTTTTGAAATTTTCTTGTTATGTCAATCAAAAATAGAAATAGCCCTTTATTCTTCCTTCATTTAAATGGGAGCCAACTAGCATGGTGAATCCAAACACAAAGCTAAAGAAAACGACCCTTAGGAGCCAGCCAACTCTTTATAGAACTAAACAAAATAAACAAAATATTACAGCAGGGTTTTTCCAGCCGCATCCAATACAGCAATGCTGCTTTGTATACGCAGAGAGAGTTCACAAAGTCAAATCAACTTATCCTTTAGCACACATAGTAACAAAAAGATTTGTTTTATCAACTTTTTCCATTCAAACAAAGAACACTAAGGTGGGGTAAAGATTTTCACCCAGTCATTACTATAACACTCCAAGATAATCAGTTGCAAAACCCTTTTTTTTAAAACTTAGACTGATATAAGCTTATGGGAAAACTTTCAATGTAGTGTTTCTTTAAGGAAAAATAAAAGGAAAAAACCTCTTCTTCATGTTTTTCAATTATTAAGATGGATTCCAGTTTGATGTGGTGGGTAACACACCAAGCTAGAAACTGGGAGAATATGAGTTCAAGTCCCATCTTAGGCATGAAAGTTGACTGGGTAACTTTGGGGTGGTCACATTCTCTCAGCACATCCCATCTCACAGGGTTGTTGTTGAGGGGAAAATAGGAGGAGGAAGGAGTATTAGATACTTTCATCACCTTGAGTTACTTAAAAAGTAAAAAAGGCAGAGTGAACAAAAAGTATTTTAAAATCTAAATAAGCTACAATATGGTTTATTTGGCTATGGTTTAGATATGAAACAGCTAATGTGATTCAATAAATCATAGCTAAACCATGACTTAGAAACATGAAACCAATTCTTAAGGTTTAAGCATACCAAAATGGGCTATTCCAGAACCATTCATCATATTTCTTCTATCGTTTTCATACTGCTCCTCACTACCACTTTTGCACTATAGTAAAGGTGACTGGACCCTTTACAGCAAGTAAATCTCATTTGTTTAGCTTTGACTTAGCATCCTGTGTGAACCTATCTAATTGTGGTTTATTTAATGAATCATTTCCGAGCATGATGCATAAATCCATGTATGAAACCACTTCATAAAACAGTTCCCTAATAACGAAAGTTCTGAAAATACTTTACACTGACATGAAACAAACATTGCCTACATAATTTGAAGAGACTGTAAGAACTTCTACAATATATCAAGCTATATAATCTAATACAACAGTTTATAACAGCTGCCATACATAGCAATTTAAAAGAATCTGACAAGCCTTCAGATATGGGTGGTTCACACTGGTCTCTTGGTTGTGTTTGATATCAACAATTATGGAATTTTTCTAAATGTATGGTGATTGTTGGGAGCAGTGTAGTGTTGCAGCGGTTCTCCTTTTTCTCCATGATGACTTTCCATCAGTTTTCAGTGGGTGGGGCAAGGCCAAATCCTAGTTCTCTGAAAGTCCCTCAAGGCTTGACACTCTAACTTCTCCTATATAATGTCTACACTAAATCACTGAGTAAGATCATCCAACCCGCCTCGAGTTCCCCTGGAAGGGGTGAAGAGAGGAGGGGTATAAATCCAATAAATAAATAACCCTATAGGTCATGCTAATGACACACTGTTACATATCTCATCCCGGGGCTGAACAAGCAATGTATCTATAATGTTATTTCAGTGCCTGGAGCCCATTAGGGCTTGAAAGGAGAGAGGCCTAGTTGAAGACCAAGTACATCATTTTCATGGACCACCAATCCCAGAGATTTTTTTAACCTTAGTTCTTGATGGGACATCACTTCCCTAGATTGAACTGGTATGCAATTTGGGATTTTTTCTGGACTCATTCAAGGAGCTGGTAGAAAACTACTGTGCTGATTAATGCTATGTGGCACTTGCACTCTTTCCTGGATCAAGATGCCCTACTAGTCAGTGATGTCTTGGTTACATCATGTATGGGCTACCATAATATGCTCTATATGATTGCCTTTAAAGACCAGTCAGAAGGTTCCGCTGGTTCAGAATGAAGCCACACGAGCAGCACTCTTGGCTTATGGATGCAAATCAAAGTGCTGGTCATCATGTATAAAGCCATATGTTACGTAGGATCTGGATATTTGCAGGACTGTCTATCTCCAATTATGTCTTTCCATTAAAAAGTTCCAAAAGAATTTGGCATGCCTTAGATCCCAACTTAAAGAGTGTCCTCTGGTGAGACCCAGAAGATATACCTTCTCTGCTATTGCACATACCTTTTCAGAACATTTGCTCTAAGATCCACACAGCCCTGACCTTACCAACTTTCAAAAGAGTCCTGACTGGCTCTTTCATGAGGCAATGTGCCAGGGGATTATATAAACCCATGACTAAATCTATGTGGATTGTTCTTAATGATTGTGGTTCTCCACCCCCACAATGGCACAGATGTATCTACATTGTATTATTATATATATTATTGTTTCAATCCTTTTAAGCAGCCCAGAGTCTTGCACAAGTGGATAGCTGGAGAAACTGAAATAATAAGAGTAAACAAACTTAAAGTGCAGACTAGGATTATGAAAACAAAGGAAATTATCCCACGTTAAACCATACAATAATAATACAAGTGTACTTCAAAAGTGAACATAATAACAACATAGGAAGAGTTCAGTTTGTTCTTTAATATCACTAAACAACCAGTCCACCGTGGGTTTATCATTCCAGAGTTATTTCCTTACCTAACAGAAAAACCAAATGACCACAGGTGGACCAAAAATCAGCAGAAGCAGAAGCAATTTTCAATTTCTTGACAGCTTCCCCACTGAGTTTCCTTGTGGGAAGCTGGTATGAAGCTTCAGAAATTTTCCTTCCTTCCTTCCTTCCTTCCTTCCTTCCTTCCTTCCTTCCTTCCTTTCCTTCCCTCCTTCCCTCCCTCCATGAGTAGGGTGCATAGGAGGGTGGATACAAACTGGGTGAGTGTGCAGGGGGAGGTATGGACCAGGAAAGGTAAACTGAGTTCCTTCCTCCCTATTCCATCTTCCCTTCCCTTCCCTTCTCAGCAGGCAGGCAAGTGGCTGCTGTTGGGTGGGGATCAGAGTGAGGAACTGTGGGACTGCAAAATTGCTATGGGTCATTCAAATGGAGTGTCCCGTGACTGCAGTAGCAGCCATTAACATAGAAGCAGCCACAACTTTCCCAAATTTCCTTTCCTCAGAGTCATGGGTTCTGGATTTTGAACACAATCTGAAAGTTAGCCCATTTGAGGTTCTGTGGTTCAAAAATTGTTGTCCTAAGGTGCACCATTTTCCCCAGTTGAAAGTCATGATTTGGTAATACATAAATTCTGCACGCTTAAGTATTTTTTAATGAAATCTTATTAGCCACTCTATTTAGCAGCAATTATTCCATATCTTTAACAGCAGCATGAACTATGGGTATAGGATAACCTGGAAAATCTAGACAGCATACTAAAAAGCAGAGACATCACCCCGCCAACAAAAGTCTGTGTAGTCAGGTCTATGGTTTTCCCAGTTGCAATGTATGGCTGTGAAAGCTGGAGCATAAGGAAGGCTGAGCATCAAAGAATTGAGGCTTTTGAACTATGATGCTGGAGAAGACTCTTCTGAGTCCCCTGGATTACAAGGCGATCAAACCGGTCAATCCTAGAGATCAACCCTGACTGCTTTCTGGAAGGCCAGATCCTGAAGACGAAACTCAAATACTTTGGCCACCTCATAAAAAGGAAGGACTCACTGGAGAAGAGCCAAATGCTGGGAGCGATTGAGGGCAAAAGAAGAAAGCGACGACAGAGAATGAGGTGGCTGGATCACTGAAGCAGTTGGTGCAAGCTTGGATAGACTCCAGGGGGATAGTGGAGGACAGGGGGCCTGGAGGAACATTGTCCATGGATCAAATGAGTTGGACTTGACTTTGTAACTAACAACAAATATGTTTCAGAAATTCTAAATGAATAACGAAACAGTGCATTAGCTACTATTTGAGAATAATGATATCAAGGCAACCAAATAATAAACATTTGACAAATTATGAGACATGTAAATAAAAAGAATATTAAATATTACTCCAGAGAGTAAGCACAGTGAATACCATGCTTGAAGAGAAAGGCAAGGAAGAGTAACATACTGGACTCAATAAAATAAAGGCAAGAAATTCAGAAAATAGCAGGGGGAAATTGGAGAAGATTAGAGGTATAGAGGATTCATATATAGAAGAATACAGAAAAAGAAGCATATGGACTTTTCCTGTAAAAGAAAAGCAGAAATTGCGAAGCTTCCTGCCACAACAAAGAGGGAAAGATATTTATAAGATATATCCAGTTGCCACTTGAAAAAGCACCTTTGGGATAACCATGACGTAGATGACCAAGAATCTCCATAGACATTTATAAGATATAGGAGTAGTTAAAGAAGGATGTTTGTGCAATCATAGTTTGGAAAGGTCATGCTTGGATACCTTTAATAAAATTTTTATTTTTTCTATTAGCACTGCTGTGTCAGTTATGGATTGCAACTACTAAAAGTACCCCATTTTTCTTCAAACTGGTATGCCTGCAGTCTCCTTGAGCATAACGATACCAGTTTTGACTGAATGATGGAGTTGATGCTTGAGATCAATGTGGATTGAACGCAGTATCTAGCTTGCAGAAACCTGAACTGAATTGTGGTGTACAAGTTAGAAGGGGAGAAGCAAATAATTCTAGTGTGTACTAAGGTGCCAGGTTAGAGAGAGATCACTAAGAAGTAATATTGTCAATAGTTAATCTCATCTCTCCAACCAATGCCACAATGGGATTTCCACAAAGGAACCCCACCAAAAATTTCCACAAAATTAGCTGGAAATCATTAGATTTCAGAAGTCTCCAAAGCAGTTATTATTAATTGATTCATGATCCCATTAGAGAAGAATCTCATGAAGAAATTACCTGACCAAGATAATTCAGCCACTTAACACCTCTTATCTTCAAATTATCTTTCTTTGTTCAGGAACAAATCTAAATTGAGGATATGTTTCCTCACAGTAAGCAGTTTACAATGGTTATGTTTTCTTCCCACTAAATCATTCTGATTGCTGCATTGTAGAAGGACTGAGGAGACTGATAAAAGTAGAGACAAACACAGAAAAGATATAAAGTACCTTGGAAGTATTTTTACACAGAACATTAAAAATACGACAGCTCTTCAGCTCAAAAAAACCCATGACTAACTAGAAATATGATAGAGGCATATGAAACCATAAAAGCTTTTGAAAACATTAGCCGAGAACAGCTGCTCACTATTCTACACAAATGTAACAAAAGGGCATCTGATGGAATTAATAAGCAAACAAAATTAATGGTAGTACCATATGTACAGTATGAGAGTGAAGTACATGCAAAAACATGTCAAGCTGATACAAAAGAAAGTAAACATCTCAACATGGCAATGATCAACAATATAGAAGTATGAATATGAAAAGCTCACTATAAATTGTCCTTGGCAATAAAAATAAAACATCAAATAGACAGTATATGTTTTCAGAAATCCATTCCCTGAAAACACAAGGGAACATCTGGTATTCTTTCTTATCAAGAGTTTGTTAGAAATATTTAGAGTGTCAACCGTCTAGGAGATGCTCCCTTATCCCATACAACAGATGCAAGGTAGATGTTTCCAAAACAAAAGTATGTATGTAGTAGTCTTAGTTTAGGAGGCCTGCATGACCTCCTGAACCCAGAGCATATTCCAAAAAGCAAGGTTTCCAGGTGCGCAGAGACTTTTATATTGGTATAAGCCCCTCCTCATCTCTATGGGTATGGAGATTGAGAAATCTCCATCTAGTGGTTAAATGAGAGTACTACCGCTGTATAGAAAAATCCTAATAATTCCCCTTCCTTTTACATTCAAAGGTAGTTATTTATCCTTAACATACATATATATATATACATTATTCACTTTTCTCAAATGACAAATAACCAGCACATGTCATACAGCGAGACACAATCCACTGCACAAGAATTTATACTGATCTGTGGGCATGGGTTTAGTCAAGATGTCCTCAATCTGAAATTTGGTTTGGCAGTGTACAGTGGTGATGAATCCCATCTCCACCAACTGCCTGACATTTCTGTACTGGATGTCAATGTGCCGGGACCTTGTCCCTACTGCATAGGCCCTAGATATTCCCATGGCTGCAGTATTGTCCTCCATAATTTGGATGAGCAGGGAAGGTTGAGCCCACATACTCTCAATCAGGGCATCAAACCAGATTAAGTCATTCCCTGCCTCAGACAGGCACACAAATTCAGTCTCAGCAGTTGAGCATGAGACGAATTTCTGTTCCCCATATGCCAATGAACAGGGCAACCATTTATTAGAACCAGGAACATAGAAGTGCTTTTTCTGGTCTTGGTGTCCCCTGCCCAGTCAGCATCAGCATAGCACAATAGGCGGGGCCCTTCCTTATCCTCTGGTTCTAAGAGGAGCACATACTCCATGGTCTCACTAAGGTACCGCAGAAGCCTTTTTACACCCACCCAATGAAATTGTTTAGGCTTTTCCACATGCCTTGATAACAAGTTGACACTCAAGTCAATGTCAGGCTGGCTCCAGTTGGCGATATAGAATAAGGAGCTAATGACAGACCTGTAATGGATGTTATCCTCATATTCAGGACTATCCTTATGGGACAGATTGTAGAATTTCGTTTGCATGGGGGTGTCAATTGGTTTGGCATCAGACATCTTGCACTTCGCTAGGAGATCCTCTATCTTTCCCCTTTGCGACAGTGCAAACTCCTTCTCAGTTGCAAACACCTAGACCCCAAGGTATCTGTCAATCTGGCCTAGGGACTTTAAGGTGAACCTCTCCTGAAGGCTTTCAGCAAACTTGCCATACCCCTTCTTGCTCAGCCCAATATAGAGCAAGTCATCCACATACACCAGGACCTTTTCCAACCCCCCTGGGCATTCCCGTGTCAGAACACAACTATCAACCAGAGATGTAACAAAGCCCAAATTATTTTAAGAAGCACTCCCTTTCTGACTGCTTTAGGCCATATCAGCTCTTTTTCAAGAGCCATGTGCATCCTTCCTCCTCCAGGAATCCAGGTGCACCCTTCACATAGATCTTCTCTTGAAGGGTGTTGTGCAGGTAGGCGGTCTGCACATCGAATTGGTAGACTTTCTCCCCTAAGGCTGCTATGGTGACAAGTGTAGCTTTGACACTTTCAGCCCAAACTGTGGGGGAGTAGGTCTCCAGGTAGTCTTCCCCATACCTCTGGGCGTAGCCTTGCACCACCAACCTGCCTTGCAGAGATATTTGCTATCTGCCAGTGGCTTGGCCTTGAAGACCCATCTTTTCCCAATTGTCTTTTCCCACTCAGGGGCCTTTGCTGGAATGAAGACTTTGAGTTTCTTCAAGCTAGCCATTTCGCTCTCCATGACTGCTTTCCAACTGCGCTGCTCTCCTTCAGGAAGCTGGAGAACATCCTTGTAAGTCTTGGGCTCCATCACAGTCATGCTGACTGTGCCCACAAACCCAACATCTATGCGCTTGGGTGACTTCCTCTTTGTGAACTTCTTGGACCGTCTCACCTCCTGCCAGCTCCATTCCTCATCATCTCGGGAGGAGTCATCAGATGTGCTGACACCACAAGGTACCTTCTCCTTCTTGTGAGAAGTCCCTCTGCCCCAGGCCTGGTCATTTGGGAGATGAAGGAGGCATGAAGTCATCCAGACTGACAGCTCCCTGGTCATCAGAATTAGGTAGGGATCCTTTTCCGCCAACTGCTCCTTCCTCAGCTGGGCTATCATTGTGGTTGGGTGGTTCACTCAGGCTGGTTTTTCCCTCTGAGACTTCAGGTACAGGGATGTCTTCTCTGATGGGAAAGTATCCAGTCTCATTGTCATGAATCCTGGACCAGTTAGAGTTTTCCTCAAAGTTAGCAGACTTTGAGATTACCCCATGGTTATTATTGTCCGCAAACTTGTAGGCCTTGGATCCAGGAGCATAGCCGATGAACCTCAGCTTCCTGGAGGTCTTGTCTCCCTTCTTCTTCAGATGTTTGGGGATTTCACCCACATAGGTCCCAAATGTGTGCAGGTGGTCGAGGCTGGGACTGGCTATGGGTACCCCAGCGGGTCAGTGGGCCGAGTACCACAGTGAAGCGCAGCCATTTTCATGCTGTGTCATTGCCACTCTTTTTCTTAGGTTTGTTTTTCTTTTAAGAGCCGTTGTTAGATTTGGGCTTTTGCGGGCACTCCCTCTTAAAATGGCCACCCTTGCCACACTTGAAGCAAGTAGGCACAGCATTGACCCTCTCATCACTCTTGGATCTTCTTCTGTGCACCATGGGTTTAGAGATATTCCTGAAGATCCGCCTCTCCTTACGGTTCTTGTCTTCCAGAAGCCCCCCAGTCAAGTATTCCACAGTCATCTCCTCTTCAGGTACCCTTTCTAAAGAGTCAACAAATCGATCCCACTTTTCTCCCAGAGAACCCATCGTGACAGATAGTAACCCATTCAAAGGTATGTCTCTGCCTCTGTGGATCAATTCCTCTCTCATTGCCCTTAGGTTTTCCAGGTGCTCGCCCATGTTGCCACCTGGCTCTAAGACAGAATTATAAATTCCCTTGACAGGCGATTTGTAGTTGCAATATTTTTGCTGTGGAAGAGTTTATAAATTATTTTTCACACCTGACGGGCAGTTAGGTAATCTGGGATAGATGCATATAAGGTGGAATTAATTGCGCTCAATATTGTTGTGAACACATGCCTATGCATCAAGTCTACTTCAGGGAACCAGGACATAGGAGGTGTATTTTTAACTATGTCCAGAGTGTTTTCCCTTAGGAGCACCATTTGCAGATGTTTGCTCCACTCCATAAAATTAGTCCCATCAGATCTTAATTTTACAAAGTCACTTGATAAATTTCCAGCACTTAAATTATTCATTTTCTTAATTTCTAGGTATTTATAAGAATATCCCATTGAAAATGGTATAGGGATCTTGATACCTGGTGCTGATTGCTCTTGCCTAGAATCTGATCTAACCTGTAGTTCTCTCCTTTTCCGCAGGAGCTGTTCATCATCAGAAGACTGAGCATGCACAAGGCTCATTCTGCACTGGAGCTCAGGGGAAGAGGATGTGTTCCTTTGAGCTCTTCGCTTGGGCCTAGCTTAGCCAGCTGAAGCCTCGAACTGGGCCTAAAGATCCTCCAGAAGCCTCTGGAGGCCCTCGATGGCAGGTGCTGCCCTCTCCGGTATAATCTCTCTTACTGGGAAGCGAAGATTTTGACAATGTGGGACCGGACTTCCCTCATCACTGGAGTAGGTCATCACTGGAGTAGGTCGCTGGAGCTCCCCAGTCTACTGCCACCACTCTGTCGCTGCAGATACCACCACAGCAACGGACTCTGCTGCCACTGACCCGGGAACTGCCATCGTGGGACTGGAGACCATCGATGCACCTTTAGGGACTGTCACTGCTGCCGCCCAGGATCCTGCCGCCACTCCGGGAACCATCGTCACCACTCCAAGAACTGCTGCTGTGGGACCAGGGACTGCTGCCGCTACTCTGGACTTCTTTGCCACCGTTTGGAGCCCCTGGCTCTGTGTTCACCAAGGACTTTGGAATACGGTAAGTGCCTCAGTGGCAGAGATGGGAGGGGTGAGTAGGTCCGGCTGTTGCCCTGTAGTCACACCATTTCATTGCTTGCGCCTTGTTTGGATTGGGGCCCCCGAAGCGGTGCTGATGGTTGTACTTCATCACGGTACTCAGCCCACTGACCTGCTGGGGCATCCATAGCCAGTTCCAAAATTCTTTGGGCCCACTGTATCTCCATCGCAGTAGGCACAGTGGATGCTTAGTTTTGTAGTCCTGGGGTGACTGCCCTGGCTGCTTGTTAGCTGTACAGGCTGGCCCTGCTGGCTGACCATGGCATTGGAACCAGGCATGGTAGGCACTGTACTACCTGGCCCAGCTCAATTTGGTACCGATTAGCATGGCCACAGGGCACCGCCATGTTGGCTGGATGTCCCACTGGAAGTAGATGATCCACCATGTTTTCTTGGTGGGAAACTTCCCTCTCAGGCCCCAAGGCATTGGAAGGGGTAGGCGAGACATGCCTTACCAGGCTCTCTCTTGGTGGCGCCACTTCTTCCAGTTCCCCCTCATCTGAAATCTTGGTCACCAGGAGTGCTTTGAGCAAGGCTCAGCACTCTCTGTTGGTCATGTTGGCCACTCTGTGTGCTGCAGTCTCTGCCACTCTGGAGTGGTCATCTAGGAAATATTCCCCCTTGCCTTCAGTGCCATCTGGTGCACCTTGGAATGTCTCAGCTTCTTCCAGTTGCCGGTCCGCTTCCTGGTGATCACCTCCATCTTGGCATGCTTCCGCTGGGTGGTAGACTCTGTCTCTGCTTCCGCTGGCATCCATGATGGCACTGATCTCCACCTGCTGTGCAGCTCTCCTCCAATCTTCCTGTCTGGTCACGATCAGAGAGCTGCGCTTCCAGGTGTTCTCTTTTGAGGGCATCTGGGGTTAGGGGAGGCTGAATCTCCAACTGACCTCTAGCTACCAACTGTTAGAAATATTTAGGGTGTAGATGATCTAGGACAGAGGTCCCCAATCTTTTTGACATCAGGGACCACCAAATTCATAATTTTAAATCCCAGGGACCACCAGTATAAATCCAGCATGCCACTCCCTAACCCTTCCTTCCCACTCCTCTGATTTTAACTTCCTTCCTTCCCCCTCTTGATTTTACCCTTTCCCCCCTCCTGATTTCACCTTCCTTCCTTCCTTCCTTCCTCTCTCCTGATTTCATCTTCCTTCCCCCTTCTGATTTTCCCTTCCCTCCCCTTCTGATTTCCCCTTCCCTCTCCCCTCCTCTGATTTTACCATCCTTCCTTCATTTTACCTGTGTTTATTTCTCTGCATGTTTATCTCTGTGTGTGTGTGTGTTTATCTCTCATGTGCGCGTCTCTCTCTCTCTGTCTTTCTCTCTGTCTCGGTGTCTGTTTCTCTCACTTAAAGCCGAAGAGCTTGCTACTTTCTTATCATTGGAAATCCATCTTGGAGAGGGATAAGCAGGAACAACAGTGGAGGCTCCCCTTCCTCTTCCCCTCTCCTTCTCCTCTCATGACCGGAGAGATCTTCCTCAAGCAAACGGTGCTTGGCTAAAGTGCAGCAAAGGTCTCTCCGCATGCGTGCACCCTCCCAGCTGCCCACAGCCCCAGTCACAAGAGGAGAAGGGAGGGGGGGCAGGATAAGAAAGTAGCCAACAGCAGCCCCAAGGAAAGCTCTCCGGCTTGGCCCAGCCTTGCTTTCAGAGAGAGAAAGAGACACAGAGACACACGCAGAGAGAAGGAGAGAGCATGCACGTTGCGGACCACCAAAATTTTCTCGCGGACTGATGCCTTACACCACCAAGCTAGAAATACTAGACTTAGACAATCTTGAACTGCTCAAGGTAAACCGCTCCAAACTAATTGCAAAAAATATGACTTCAGCAACAGAATAGTTAATGTCTGGAAAACTCTACCTGAGTCCGTTGTTACAGCCTCAAACCCTCACAGCTTCAACCTCAAACTGTCCACTGTGGACCTCACACCATTCCTAAGAGGTCCGTAAAGGGGAGGTGCATAAGCACACCAGTGTGCCTACCATCCCTGTCTTACTGTTTCCATTTATTTGTATACACTTTCTTTCTTCATGTTTATGTTTATACCTTACCTGTTATCATGTACATGTTTGACAAAAATGAATAAATAAAATAAATAAATAAATTTAAATTCAGCAACCCCTACCTTTCCGGCATCAGGGACAAGGAGTGGAATAAATTGCAGAAAGAGGTGGAATGTCCGTCACTGAATATTTTTAAGTTGGGCACCCATCTTTTGGAATCCTTTAATCTGAATTGTTTCATGACTCAAACATCAATTCCAATTACAAAGCATTATGCAAAAATCATTTTAGCAACAATAAAGTAATCAAAGCTGATTTTAATATTTTCTATTATATAATTTTAACGATTGTAATTTATTTTAATTCATTATTTGCTTTGCTGTTTTTGATGGTTATTATGAAGATTGTATATAAGTGATATAATAAATAGATAAATAAATACTCCATTCAATTTTTCTTTGCAATCTTCCATTCCTTGAACATTACTAGGGAAGAAAGGCGGGATACAAATTAAATAAATAAATAAATTTCCAATCGATATTATTTTGAGCACACCATTCTTGCATGACTTGTTCCTGCAAACCACAGAAATAAAGTTTTAAAAAGGAAAAAAAGAAATAATTGTAAAAACCTTGCAAATATCTCCTAAGAAATGGAGAATAAGTGAGAAAGGTATTTCTTATCCAGTCCAATCAGTAAATGGTAGATGCTAACTGAAGGGGGGCATGAGAAATCAGACTTGACCATCAGGCCTTGAATCCCTTTCCAATTGTGGATGAAATTTGAATGGAAGCTTAAATCAAGGATAGATATCTCTATTCCCTGCAGCAAGCTTCTTTTTCTTTTTATTGTTAAAAAAATCATCCACATAGAACCTAAGGCTACCTCTTGTCTCTTTCCATATCCTTTCTCCAGGGGTTTGTTTACTGTATGTATTGTAAAGGTAATGTTAACAAACCTGTTGTGCAGCAATTCTTGACAAATTAGCATGAAAGATAATCTGGTCTCTATGCTACCTGAATAAGATTCCATAGCATTTATAACACTATTAATATCTATTTTATTAAGTTTATTTTGGTAATCACTGTAAAATGGATTAGTTGGATCCAAATGATAGAGACTGAGAGTAATTTACTTCCAACAAACAATTAATTCATGCTCCTTCTGACATTTCAGTGAGGAAACTGTTGAGTTCCTAATGCAGTTTATTACTTTTTTTACATGCTTGTCTTCACATCACACAACAGTGGAAACAAAAATGTGCAGGTAGTTATTTCTTTCTTCTTATTCATACTGGGTCAAATAATATTGAAGATTATTGGAGGCCTAACTTAGAGTAGTAGTCAGACCTGTTTTTTTTCTCAAGGCACCTAGAATATGATTTGAAGTTTGAGAATGTTGCTGTTAGCATCTTGTTATG